>RXID01002747.1:0-14380 GCA_005019695.1 Trichopus zeylanicus subsp. travancoricus | reverse complement strand
TAGTAGTTGTAGTGGTAGTAGTAGTAGTAATAATAGTAGCAATAGTAGGAGCTGTAGGAGAAGTTGTAGAAGTAGCAATGGTAGCAGTACAAGTGGTAGTAATAGTAGTTGCAACAATAGTAGCAGTAGTAGTAGCTATAATAGTAGTAGTAGTAGTAGCAGCAGTGGTAGTAGTAGTAGTAGTGCAAGTTGTAGTAGTAGCAGTTGTATTAGAAAGAGTTGTAGCATTTGTACTTGTAGTAGCAGTAATAGCTGTAGCAGTTGTAGTAGTAGCAGTAGTAGCTACAGTAGTTGTTGTAGTAGTAGGAGTAGCAGTTGTAGTTGTTGTGGTAGTAGTAGTAGCAGTCGCAATAGTAGTAGTAGCAGTCGCAGTAGTAGTAGTAGCAGTAGTAGTTGTTGTAGTCACAGTAACAATAATTATAGCAGGAGGAGATAGAGTAGTTGTAGTAGTTGTTGTTGTAGGAGTACTAGTAGTTGTAGTAGTATCTATAGTCGTGTCACTAGTATTAGCAATTGTAGCAATAGTAGAATTAGTAGTAGCAATAGCTGTATACGCAGCAGTAGAAGTAGCAATAGTAATAGTAGTAGTAAAAGTTACAGTAGTAGTAGCAGTACTAGCATCAACTGTAGCAGTAGCCATGGAAGTTGTAGCGGTAGTAGTAGTAGTAGTGAAAGTAGTAATAGTAGTAGCCGTAATAGTAGCAATTGTAGTAGTAGCAGAAGTAGCAGTAGCAGCAGTAGTAGCAGTAGTAGAAGTAGTAGCATTGGTTCTAGTAGTAGTAGTGCTAGCAGCAGCAGCAGAATTACTGCTCCCACTCCTACTCCTACTTGGGCTACTACTACTACTACTACTATTCCTACACCTACCACTACTATGACTTCTACTCCTGCTTCTTCTATCACTTCTACTACTATTATTATTACAACTTCTACACCTATTCCTACTCTTGCTACTCCTACTACTCCTACTCCTACTACAGCTACTCCAAATCATGCTTTTGTTGTAGTTTCTACTACAACTTCTAGCTGCAGCTGCTAATCGTTCAAGGACTACTTCTATTACTACTACTACTGGTCTTAGTGCTACTGTTGCAGTTGCTTCTACTACTACTAGTACTACTTTTACAACAACTACAGCTAGAACAACTGCTACCACAACTACTGCACCTACTACAATTACAACTGCTACTACAACATATTCTACTACTAGTAAAACTACTGCTACTACTACTACAAATTCTACTACTACTCATATTACTTCACCTATTACTACTACTGCTGTAACTACTACCATTACTTTTATCGCTACTACTACTCCTACAACTACTGCTACTACTACTACTACTACTACTATTGCAACTACTACTATTACTGCTACTGCAACTATAACTGCTACAACTACTGCTACTACCACTACTGCTACAGCTTCTCCTTCTATTAGTACTACTACTACTACTATGATACGCCTACTACAACTATTATTATTAAAACTTCTATAATTACTACTACTACTGCTGCTACAACAACTACTATTATTAATACTGCTACTCCTACTAGGAGTATTACTGCTACTACTACTGCTACTAATATTACTACTACTACTCTAACTCGCACTAGTACTACTACTACTAATGCTTTTGCAACTACTGCTACTACTACTGCTACCTCAGCTACTATTACTGCTACTATTTCTACTACGACAACTACTACTGCTACTACTGCTACTATTACTACTACTGCTACGAGTGCTACTACTTCTACAACTACTACTACTACAACTATAATTGTTACTACTACTACTACTACTACTACTACTACTATTAGTATTACAACTGCAATTACTGCTCCTCCTAGTACTACTACTACTACCACAACAATTGCTACAACTACTACTACTACCCCTTCAACTATTATTTTTAATACTACTACTACTACTACTACTACTACTACTTCTGCCATTACAGTAAATACTACTTCGGCTACTTCCTCTAGTACTACTTCTACTACTACTATTATTACACTACTACTAATACTACAACTACTCCTACAACTACTACTATTACAACTAATAATACTACTATTGCTACTACTGCTACTACTGCTACTACTACTGCTACTTCTACTATGGCTACTACTCCTCCAACTACTACTACTACTACGGCTACAACAACAACTTTTGCCAATACTACTACTGCTGCTGCTGCAGCTACTTCTACTACTACTACTAGTTCCAGTACTACTACTATTACAGCTACTACTACTACTACCACGAGTACTACTAATACTGCTTTTACAGCTATTACTACCACCACCACTACTACTGCTACTCCTGCTGCTACTACTACCACCGCCACCACAACTACTACTACTACTCCTACTGCTACTACTACTGCTGCTGCTGCTACCACTTCTACTACTACTACAACACTTACTACTACTACTGTGACTACTACAGCTACAACAACAACTACTACTCCTACATCAACTCCTACTCCTACTACCACAACAAAAACTACTACTTCTACTAGAACATCTACTACTACTACTACTACGACGACGACTACCACTACTACTGCAACTACTGCTACTACTACTACTTCTACTGCTATTGCTATGACTACTACTACTACTACAACTAGTACTACTACTAATACGATTACTACTACTACTACTACTAGCACACTAACTACTACTGCTCCTACTGCTAGTACAACTACTGCTCCTACTGCTAGTACAACTACTACTCCTACTACTACACAATACTACTACCACAAGTACTACTACTGCTACTACTACTGCTGCTAAGACTACTACTACTACTTCTTCTAGTATTGCTGCTACTACTACTAGTACTACTCCTCCTCCTATTACTACTACTACTACATCTACCACTACCACTATTAGTACTATGACTACTATTACTACCATTACCTATACTACTGCTATTACTACTACAACAACAACAACAACTATAACTACAACTAATACTCTGACGACTACTACTGCTGCTACTGCTACTGCTACTACTGCTACTACTCCTACTACTACTGCTACCACTACTACTACTATTACTACTACTACTATTAGTACTGCTACTGTTACTGTTAATATTATTACTATTGCTACTACTACTACTACTACTACTACTCCTACTCCTACAACTACTATTACTACTACTGCTACCCTTGCTCCAACACATACTCCTATTACTACAACTACTACTATTGCTACCATTACTATTACTACTACTACTATTACTAGTATGACTACTACTAATGCTGCTGCTACTACTAGTACTACTACTACTCTTACTACTACTATTACTCCTCCTCCTCCTCCTCCTATTGCTACTACTACTTCACTTACTCATATTACTACTATTACTCCAACTACTACTGTTGTTGTTGCTGCTGCTGCTGCTCCTACTGCTATTGCTGCTGCTGTTGCTACTAGTACTATGACTGCAACTTCTACTACTAGTACTGTTACTATAACAACTACTACTACCACTACTTCTACTATAACTAGGACTACTGCTACTACTGCTACTACTAGTACTACTGCTGCTTCTACTCCTACTGCTATTGCTACTGCTATCACCGCTACTACTACTACTGCTACCACTACTGCTACTGCTACAACGAGAATTGCTACCTCTACTACTACTGCTACTACTACTGCTACTACTGTTACTACTACTACTACTACTACTACTACTACTACTACTATTACTACTAAACTACAGCCATTATAGTTGTTGCCGCAACTGCAACAACAACTACTAAAGCTGCTACTACTACTTCTACTACTAATGCAACTACTACTACTACTGCTAACACTACCACTACTACTACAGCTGCTGCTACTAATACTACTACTATTGCAGCAACTAAAACTTCCCCTACTACTGTTACTACTGCTACTGCTACTATTTCTACAACTGTTGCTACTACTATTGCAATGACTAGTATTACAGCTATGACTACTACTAGTACTACTACTACTATTGTTACTTCTACTATTATTACTACTATTGCAAATTCTGCTATCACCACTTTGATTGCTAGAATTACTTCTACAAGTACTACTACTAATACAACTACTACTGCTACTGCTACTACTATGGCTACACGTACTACTGCCACTACTATTACTTTCTCTACTACTTTTACTACTGCTACTACTATTGTTACACCAACTAATACTACTGCTGCTACTACCACTACTACTACTAATGGTACTACTACTACTTCTACTATGGCAGCTACTTCTACTACTGTTACAACTACTTTGACTGCTACAACTGCTACTACTGCTACTACAAGTACTACTACAACTACTACTACAACTACTACTACATCTACTACTACTGCTACTACTACTACAATTGCTACAACAAACACTACTACTACTACAACTATGACAATTGGAGTTGTTGCTTCTGCTACTACGGCTATTGTAACAACTATAACTACTACTACTACTACTATTACAACTACTGCTACTGTTAGTGCTACTAATAAAACAACAAATACGAATGCTACTACTACTACTACTACTACTAACCCACCTACAACAACAATAACTACTACAACTACAACTTCTCTTACAATGACTACGACTACTACTAATGCTACAACTACTACAAATGCTACTACGATGGCTACTGTTGTTGTTGCTGCTCCCACTACTACTACTACGACGACGACCACGACTACTATTTCCACTACTACTACTTCTCCAACTACTATTGCTACTGCTACTACTACTTCGACTACAACTACTGCTACTCCAACTAATATTACTGCTGCAACTGCTATAACTACCACTACTAGTGTTACTACTATGACTTCTACTACTCCTACTATTACTTCTACAACTATTACTACTACTACAAATACTACTACCACTACTTTGAATGCTACTACTACTACTACTACTACTACTACTACTACTACTGCAACAACAACAACAACTACTACTACTACTACTATGGCTACTACTGGTACTGCCACTACGACAACTTCCTCTACTACTTTTACTATTGCTGCTACCACTGCTACTGCTACTACTCTGAGTCCAACTAATACTACTGCTGCTACTGCTGCTGTTGCTACGAGTATTACTACTACCACTTCCACTACTATAATACAACAACGACTACTACTCTGCTACTATAACTTCTTCTACTACTACTAGTAGTAGTACTACTACTTCCACTTTTTCCACTGCTATTACTACTACTACTACAACTACTACTAATATTACTACTACTATTGCAACTATGCTTTCTATTGCTACTGCTACTACCATAACTTCGATTGCTACAACTGCAACTATTGCTACTACAATTACTACTACAACTAGTACTACATCTACACTAGTGCGACCATTGCTACTGTTGCTACAACAAATACTCTACTACTACTACAAATACAATAATTACTGTTGCTACTACTTCTACTACTGCTACTACTACTACTATGACTACTACTACTACTATTACAACACTACTGCTACTACTTTTGCTATTAATACAACAACAAATACTACTGCTACTACTACTACTATTACTACTATTACCTCTCCTATCACAATAATAACTACTACTACTACTACTACTAATGCTACAACTACTGCTAATGCTACTACTTCTGCTGTTGCTACTACTACTATTACTACTACTACTACGACTACTACCACTACTACCACTACTGCCACTTATCTTAGTACTAATACTAGTGCTCCTACTATTGATACTACTACTACTACAACTCAAACTATTACTACTGCTGCTACTAGTATTACTACAACTACTTTTACTACTATTACTACTACTACTGCTACTGCTAGTATTTCAACTACTACTGCTGCTGCTACTACTCCTACTACTACTACTATGGCCGCTATCGCCACTTCCGCTATGACTACTCAGACTCTTACAACTGCTGCTACTGCTATAACAATTACTAATACTACTACAACTACATCTACTTGTATAGCTACTTCTGCTACTATTGCTACTACAGCGACTACTACTACTACTACTATTATTATGACTACTACTATTGCTGCTACTATTGCTACTACTACTACACTACTACTACTACTGCTACTACTACTATTGCTACTACTACTACTTCTATTACTACTACTATAGCCTCTACTACTGTTGCTACTACTACTACTGTTACTACAACTGCTCTTGCCCCTACTACAACAACAACTACTACCACTACTTCTATTACTACTACTACTACTACAATGACTACTAGTACGACAACTATCACTTCTACTACTACTACTACACCTAACCCTACTACTACCACTACTACAGCTACTACAACTACTACTACTATGACTACAATAATAGCTACTACTATGACTACTGCTACTACTAATACTCCCACTGCTATTGCTACGGCTACTACTCCCACAGCTACTATGGCTACTACTACTACTACTACTACTACTACTATTACTACTTCAGCTACTACAGCAATGGAAGCAATTGCTGCAACTGCTACTACTACAACTGCAAATACTACTGCCATAACTGCCACTATTTCTACTACCACTCGAACAACTATTGTTACTAATACTACTATTAATACTGCTACCACTACTACTTCAACTATTGCTACTACTGCTACGACTGCTACTACTACACCTACTACTACTACTATTGTCGCTACTAGTACGATTACTACTACGGCTGCTATGGCTAATACTGCTACTCTGCTTCCACTACATCGACTGCTTCTGCTACTACTGCTACTATAATTAGCACTACTACTACTACTATTGCTGCTGCTACTACTCCTACTTCTCCTACTACTATTACTACTGCTACTATGACTTTTGTTTCTCTAACTAATACTACTGCTGCTACTGCTTCTACTCCTACTACTAGTTTTGCTAGTACTAGTACTAGTACTATTACTGCTACTACAATAACTACTACATCTTATACTACTATTACTACTACTACTACTACTACTCCAGCTACTACTACTGCTACTACTATTGTTGCTACTACTAGGACTGCTACTGCTGCTAATGCTACTACGGTTGCTACTGCTACTACTTCTACTACTATTACTACTACTACTGCTATTGCCACTACTACAACTACAACAACAACTACTACCATTACCACTACTAATATAACTCGTACTACTACAACGACAACAAATACTAGTACTACTACTATAACTATTGCTACTACTTCTCCTATAACAACGATAGCTGCTACTACTACTACTTCTCCTACAATAACAAAAACTACTACTACTGCTACTGCTACAACTAATGCTAATGTTACTACTACTTCTACTACTTCTACTACTTCTACTACTACAACTATTGCTACTACTGCTACTATTACTACTGCTACTACTTCTACTACTATAGCCACGACTGCTACTACTAGTACTAGTACTACTACTATTTCTGCAATGGCGACTAGCAATATAGCTGCTACTACTTCTATTGCTACTGCTGCTACTACTACTTCTACTACTATAACTACTGTTGTTGCTGCTACTATTGCTGCTGCTACTAGTATTATTACTATGACTACTACTACTAATATTATCACTTCTACAACAACTCCTGCTATTCCTATTACTAGTACTATTACTACTGCAACTACTTCCACTACCACTACAATTGCTAGTTCTGCTACTACTAAGACTACCCCTACTACTCTTGCTACTGCTCCTACTACTACTACTGCTACTCCCACTACAATCACTACTACCATTGCTTCTACAACTCCTACTACTACTACTACCACTACTTTTACTACCAATAGAACAACTACTGCTTCTTTACTACTACTACGACTATGAGTTTTACTAATAATACTCCTACTACTACTGCAACTACTACTACTTCTACTCCTACAATTTTAAATGTTATCGCTCCTGCTAGTACTGCTAATGGTCCTATTACTACTGCTACTGTTGCTATTGCTACTACTACTACTAATACTACTCCAACTACTACGACTACGGCGACTACTACTTCTACTCCTATAATTTTAAATGCTATCGCTCCTGCTAGTACTGCTAATGGTCCTATTACTACTGCTACTGTTGATATTGCTACTACTACTACTAATACTACTCCCACTACTACGACTACTGCGACTACTACTCCTACTCCGACTACTGCGACTACTACTTCTACTCTGACTACTACTTCTACTACTACTACAACTACTACTTCTCCTGCTACTACTACTACTACTTCTACTACTATTACTACTACTACTACAACCACTACTACTTCTATTGATACTCCTACCATTACTGCTACTACTGATACTCCTACTACTACTGCTACTACTGCCACTCCTATTGCAACTGCTACTGCTCCTACTATTACTACTACAACTACTACAACAAAAACTACTACAAGTGCTACAACTACTCCTATTGCTACTACTAATGCAACTACTACAACAACAACTACTAGTACTATAGCGAATACGGTTGTTGTTACGGCTAATGCTACTCATTGTCCTACTACTACTACTGTCGCGGCTATAATTGTTACGACTATTATTGCTACTGCTATTGATACTAATACTGCTGCTGCTGCTGCCGTGGCTAATACAGTTACTACTTCTGCTACTCCTACTCCAACTACTTCTCCTACTACTACTACTACTGTTGCTACTACTATTACAACTACTAATACTGCTACTACTACTCCAACTTCTGCTTCAACTACTACTAACGCTACTATTACAGCTACTACGACTACTACTACTTCACCTACTACCACCACCACGACTACTACTACTATAATAGCTACTACTACTAATGCTACTAATAATACTACTACTACAGCTACAACAGCTAGACAACCACCACAACTATTAAAAATACTACCACTGTTGCTGCTACTGCTACTATTGCTACTACAGCTAATATTGCTACTACAACAACAACTACTACAATGGCTACTACTACTACTACTAATATTACTACTGCTACTACTGCTACTACTACTATGACTGCTACTACTTCTATTCCTACTACTACTACTACAACAACAACAATAACTGCTTCTAGAACTGCAATAACAACTACTACTTCTACTACTACTTTTGCTACAACAACAACAACGACAACTACTACTACTGCTGCTCCTACTACTACTACTACTACTACTACTATTATTTTAGCTACTACTAGTTTTACTACTACTACCATGACTACTACTGGTACTCGTAGTACAACTACTACTACTACTATTACTTGTATTTCTCCTTTTATATCGACTACAACTACTACAACAACTACTACTATTGCTACAGTACTACTACTACTCCAACTTCTACTACTTCTACAACTGCTGTTGCTACTACTTCTACTGCAACTACCACTGCCACAACTTCTCTAACTACTATTACTACTGCTACTATTTCTTCTACTCCTATTGCTACTATTACTACTACTACTCCAGCTTCTTCTTCTTCTTCTACTACTACTACTACTACTGCTGCTATGTTCAGAAATAATACTGCTACTACTTTTGCCACTACTACTACTTCTACTATTGCAACTGCAACTGCGACTGCTACTGCTACTGCTAATCGTACTGCTCCTCCTGTTTCTACTACTTCCCCTACTATTGCTGCTACTGTTGCTACTATTAGTACTATGACTGCTACTACTACCATTACTACTAATATTGCTCCAACTACTACTACTACAGTAACTACTACTACTGCTGCTACTCTTGCTACTACTACTACTACTGCTATAAGCCACTACTGCTACTACTAATACTGCTATTACTATAGCTATTACAACTACTCCTACTACAACTATAATTGCTCCTAATATTTCTACTACTACTACTACTACTATAGCTTGTACTACTATAAGTGCTATAATCGCTCCTACAGCTGCCACTACTACTACTACCACTACTACTAGTGCTACGGCAACTACTATTGCTATCACTACTATTGCTAAACGTACTGCTACCACTTCTATAACTACAATGATAGCTACAACTACTGCTACTACTGCAACTACAAACCCAACTTTTACTACTATTGCTAACACTACTATGACTACTACTACTACTACGAGTACGATAATTTTTTTCTACTACTACTCCTACTTCTGCTACTACTACTTCTGCTGTTGCTACTACTACTACCACCAAAACAACTGCAACTTCTACTACTACGGCTACAACAACATCTACTACTACTGCTACTGCTGATACTACTTATTCCCCTACATCTACTACTAGTGCGCTTGCTACTACTACTACTACTACTACTAATTCTATAACTATTGCTATTGCAGCTACTACTACTAAGTCCATTACTAAAGCTTCTGCTGCTATTGCTATTGCAACTACTTCTACTACTCCTGCTATTAGGACTGAAACTGCTACTCCAACTACTACTGCTGCTACTATTGCTGCTAGTACTTCAACTACTATTACTATTACTGCTGCTGTTGTTGCTACTACCACTACAACTACTACAATGGCGGATACTATTATAATAATTACAACAACTACTTATGCTATTATTGTACTACTGCTACTGCTGCTACTACAACTAATAGTACGGTTCCTTTGATGACTATTGCTACTACTACTGCTATTACTAGTACTACTATTGCTACTATTGCTGCTACTACTACTACTTCTCTATAACAACTACTGCTACTACTACTGCTATTGTTGTTGCTGCTTCTACTACGACTACTATTGCAACTTGTACAACTACCACTACTTTTGCTACAACTGCTATAGCTAATCCTACTTCTCCTATTACTACTACTACAACTACTACTACTAATACTCTTACTACCACTACTACTGCTACTGCTTCTACCACTACTACCACTTTCGCAACTACTCCTACCTCACCAACTACTACTACTACTATTACAGTTACTACTTCTACTGCTACAATAATTCTACTACTACTACTATTATTATAACAATTGTTGCTACTGTTGCAACTACTACTACTTCTGTCACTACTATTGGTACTGCCACTACTACTATTGCGGCTACTGCCACTAATACTACTGCTTCTACTATAGCTACTAGTACTACTGCTACTACTATTATTACTACTACTATTGCTTCTTTTGCTACAACAACAATAACTACTTCTACCACCACTATGGCTACTACTACTACTACTACTATGAGTACTACAACTTTTTCTACTACTACTCCTACTTCTGCTACTGCTACTATAGCTACTGCTACTACTACTTCTGCTGCTGCTACTACTGCTACTACCACTACCACCAAAACTACTACAACTTCTACTACTATGGCTACAACAAATACTACAACAACATCTACTACTATTGCTGCTAATACTACTTCCCCTACATCAACTACTAGTGTGTCTGCTACTACTACTACTACTACTAATTCAACAACTATTGCTATTGCAGCTACTACTAATTCCATTACTAAAGCTTTTGCCACTATCGCTACTGCAACTACTTCTACTACTCCTGCTATTACGACTAAAACTGCTACTCGTACTACTACTGCTGCTACTATTGCTGCTACTACTCCAACTACTACTACTATTACTGCTACTGCTGTTGCTACTACCACTACAACTACTACAACTTTGAATATTATTATAGGAATTACAACAACTACTTATACTATTACTGCTACTGCTACTATAGCTACTACTTCTACTACTAGTATGATTGCTTTGATAACTACTGCTACTACTACTACTATTACTAGTACTCTTACAGCTACTACTACTACTACTTCTCTATAACAACTACTGCTATAGCAACTACTACTACTGCTATTGCTGTTGCTACTTCGACTACGACTACTACTGCAACTCCTACAACTACTGCTACTTTTGCTACAACTACTACAGCTAATACTACTTCTCCGATTGCTACTGCTGGCACTACTACTGCTACTACTACAGCTACTACTACTAATACTATTACTACCACTACTATCGCTACTGCTTCTACCACTACTACCACTTTCGCAACTGCTACTACCTCACCAACTACTACTTCTACTACTATAGTTACTACTTCTACTGTTACACTAATTCTACTACTACTACTATAACTACACTAATACTACTACTACTATTATTATAACAATTGCTGCTACTGCTGCAACTACTACTGCATCTGTCACTACTATTGGTACGACACTAGTACTATTGCGGCTACTACCACTAATACTACTACTTTTACAACTGCTACTAGTACTACTGCTACTACGATTGTTACTATTATTACTATTACTATTGCTACTTTTGCTACGACAACAACAATTACTTCTACTGCCACTATGGCTACTACTGCTGCTTCTGCTATTACTACTACTACTAGTACAACAAATGCTACTGCTACTACTATAACTATAGCTATTGCTACTATTGCTACTACTCGTCCAACCACTACTGTTGGTGCTACTACTTCTCCCATTAATACTACAGCTGCTACTTATTTTGGTACTACTACTAATGCTACTACTGCTACTACAGCTACTTCTACTACTACTACTACTACAATAGCAATTATAGTTGCTGCTGCTACAGCTACTACTACTACTACTTCTATTACTGCTATAGCTTGTACTACAACTCCTACTACTACTATTACTATTACAACAACAACTACTACTACTCTTACTACTACTACGTTTTCTACTAGAACTAGTACTAATGGCACTGCTACATCTTCTACTACTACAACTGTCGCTACTACCACTCCTACCACCATAACGATGACTACAACTACTACTATGACTGCTACAACTACTACCACTGCTAGCCCAACTACTAAAACTACTACTACTACGACAACTTTTGCTACTGCTACTACTATTGCTCCTATTGCTACTATTGCTAATATTGCTAAAATTGCTACTACAACTACTAAAACTACTACTACTACTTCAATAATTACTACTACAAATGCTACTGTGGCTACTGCTATCACTGCTACTACTACTACTATTACTACTATAATAACAACAACTACTACTACCACTACTACTATTACTATGACTATGATTACTACTACCACTATAACTTCTACTACTACTACTATGACTACAGCTACTACTACCACTGCAATAACTACTGCTACTAGTACTACTACTACTACCACTACTACAACTTGTACTATAATAACAACAACTACTACTACTGTTGCTGCAGGTACGACAACTACTGCAGCTACTACCAATACTATTGCTTCTGCTACTGCTGCTGCTGCTACTACTACTAGTACTACTACTACTACCACTACTAGTACTACTAGTACTACAACTATGACCACTACTGCTACTACTACTCCTAGTACTACTCTAATTATTAATGCTCCTGCAACTTTTACTATGACTACTACTACTGCTGCCACTACTACTACTGCTACCACTATTAATACTACTAAAACTTCTACTATTATCGCATTTTATGCTAATACTATTACTGCAACAATGACTACCACAACTGTTACTCCTACACCTGCTACTTCTACTTCTACTACCATAACTACTTCGCTACTATTACTACTACTACCACTACTACTACTATTACAACTACTACTTCTACTGCTACTATAACTACTACACAACTAAGGTTGTTGTTACGGCTGTTACCTCCACTACTACTGTAATTGCTGGAGCTAATGCTACTACTTCTGCTACTGCTATTAGTTGTTATTAGTTGTCTTTGTATTAGTTAGTATGTGTATGTTAGTAGTTGTTACAAGTTGCGTTAGTAGCAACAACGATAATAGTAGTTATAAGAATAGCAGTACTTGTAGTAGCAATAGTAGTAGAAGTAGTCGTAGCAACTATAGTTGTAGAAGCACTAATAGTTGTGGCAACTATTGTAGAAGTAGCGGTGTTGTAGTACTAGTAGAAGTTGCGATAGTAGTAGTAGTCACAGTAGTAGTAGCAGTAACAGAAGTTATTATAGCAATAGTTGTAGTAGTACCAAAAGTTGCAGTTGTAGTAACCGTAGCAGCAACAACAGTAGTAGTAGCAGTAGCAATAGTTTTAGTAGTAGTTGTACCAACAGTAATAGTAGTAGTAGTAGTTGTTGTAGCAAAATCAATAGTAGCCGCAACAGTAGCAGTTGTGGTAGCAGTAGTAGTAGTAATAATAGTAGTTGTCGTAGTAACAGTAGTATCAGTCATAGTAGTGGTAACGGTAGCTATAGTAGTAGCAGTAGTAGTGGCAGTAGTTGTAGTCATTGTAGCAGTAGCAGTAGTAGTAGTAATAGTAGAGATACTAGTAGCAGCACTAGTAGCAGAATTAGTAGTAGTAAGAAAAAGAAGTAGTAGTTGCAGTAGTAGTAGCAATAGCAGCAGTAGTA
>RXID01002743.1:42953-54664 GCA_005019695.1 Trichopus zeylanicus subsp. travancoricus | reverse complement strand
AGTAGTAGTAGTAGTAGTAGTAGAAGAAGAAGAAGTAGTAGTAGTAGTCGTAGTAGTAGTTGTTGTGGTAGTAGTAGTTGTAGTTGTAGTTGTTGTAGTAGAAGTAGTAGTAGTAAAATGGTAGTGACAGTAGTTGTTGTACTAGTAGTAGTAGTAGTAGCATAGTAGCAGATGTGGTAGCGGGGGATGTAGAAGTAGCTCTATCACCAACAGTTATAGTAGAAGTAGTAGTAGTGGTTGTAGTAGCATTAGTAGTAGCAACTATAGTAGTAGTAGTAGTAGTCATAGTAGTAGTTGTAGTTGTAGTAGTAGAAGTTGAGGTAATAGTAACAATAGTCATAGTCATAGTAGTAGTAGCAATAGTAGAAGTATTAGTAGGAGGAGAAGTACGAGTAGCAGCGGCAGCTGTAGCAGTAGAAGTAATAGTAGTAGTAGTTGGAGTAGTAGTAGTTATAGCAGTAGTAGAAGCTATAGGAGTAGTAGTAGGAGTATGAGTAGAAGAAGTAGTAGTAGTAGTAATAATAGAAGTATCTGTAGTAGTAGTAGTACTAGTAGTCATAGTAGTAGGAGCAGATGTAGTAGTTGTGGCAATAGTAGTAAGAGCAGTTATGGAAGTCGTAGTAGTTATAATAGTACCAGTAAGAGAACTTGTTGTAATAGTAGTAGTAGTAGCAGTAGAAGTAGTAGTAGTTGTCATTGTAGTAATAGTAGTAGTAGTAGTAGCAGCAGTAGTATTAATATTATTAGTAGTACTAATAACAGTAGTAATAGTAGTATTAGTAGTCATTGAAATAGTTGTAGTAGTAATAGTTGTCGAAGTAGTAGTAGTAATAGTAGTATTAGTACTAGTAGTAGTAATAGAAGCATTAGTAGTTGTTGTAACAGTAATAGTTCTTGTAGTAGTAGTAGTAGTAGTTCTAGTAATTATCATAGTAGTAGTAGTAGTAGTTGTAGCCGCAACATTAGTATTAGCAGTAGTAGCAGTAGAAGTTGTTGTGTTAATAGTAGTAGTAGCCACAGCTGCAGCAGCTTTAGTGGCGATAGTAGTATTACTAGCAGTAGTTGTAGCAGCAGTAGCAGTAGTTGCAGTAGTAGTTGCAGCAGTAGTAGTAGAAGGAGGAGTATTGGTAGTATCAGTAGTTGTAGTAGTTGTTGTAGAAGTAGCATGAGTAGCAGTTGTAACAGTAATAGTAGTAGTAGCAGTAGTAACAGTAGTAGTGGTATCAGAAATAGTATTCGTAGTAGCAGTAGAAGTAGTAGTAATTGTAGCAGTAGAAACTATAGTAGTAGTAGTAGTAGTAGTTTCAGCTGTTGCACTTGTCGTTGCAGTAGTAGTAGTAATAGTAGTGGTAATCATAGCAGTAGTTGGAGCAGGAGTTGTAGTAGTAGCTGTAGTAGTAGTAGTAGTAGTAGTTGGAGCTGGAGTTGGAGTAGGAGTAGTAGTAGTAACAACAGTAGCAGCAGTAGTAGTATAAGCCGTAGTAGTAGTAGTAGTAACAGCAGTAGCAACAGTAGCTGTAGCAGTACTAGTAATAGCAGTAATAGTAGTAGCCATAGCAAAAGTCGCGGCAACAGTAGCAGTAGTAGCAGTAGTAATAGTAGTAGTAATAGCAGCAACAGTAGTAATAGTAGTAGTAGTAATAGTAGTTGTAATAGTAGTAGTAATAGCAGTAGTAATAGTAGTAGTAATAGCAGCAGTAGTAGTAATAGTAGTAGTAATAGCAGCAGTAGTAGTAATAGTAGTAGTAATAGTAGTAGTAGTAATAGTAGTAGTAATAGTAGTAGTAATAGCAGTAGCAGCAGCAGTAGTAGTAATAGCAGCAACAGCAGCAGTAGTAGCAATAGTGGTAGCAACAAAAGTAGAACTATTAGTACTAGTAGTGGTAGTAGTAGCAGAACTAATGACAATAGTAGCAGCAGAAGCCGAAGCTATAGTAGTAGTAGTAGTAGTAATAGCAGGAGTGCCCGTAGTAGCTGTAGTAGTAGTAATAGGAGTAGTAGTAGGAGAAGCAGTAGAAGTAGTAGCAATAGTCGTAGAAATGGTAGAAGAAGTAGTAGTAGCAGTAATAGCAGCCACAGCAACAACAGGAGTAGCAGTAGTAGCAGAAATGGTTGAAGAAGTAGTCGTAGTAATAGCAGCCGCAGCAACAGCAGTAGTAGCAGTAGTAGTAATAATTATATTTGTAAAAGTAGAAGTACTAATAGTAGTAGTTGTAGTAGTTGTAGTAGGTGTATTAGAAGTAATAGTGGTAGTAGTTGCTATTGTTGTGGTTGTAATAGTAGTAGCAGTTGTAGTACTTGTAGTAGTAGTAGTAGCAGTTGTGGTAGTAGCAACAGCTATAGCAGTAGTACTAGTAGTAGTAGTACAAGTAGTAGCAGTTGTTGTAGTAGTAGTCATAGTAATAGTAATAGTAGTAGTAGTTGTTGTTGTTGTTGTAATAGTTGTAGTAGTGGTAGTATTAGAAGTAGTAGAAGCAGCAGGATTAGTAGTAGAAGCAGCAGTAGATGTAGTAGCAATAGTAGCAGTAATAGTTGTAGTGGTGTAGTAGTAGAAGTAGTTGTTGTTGTTGTTGTTGTTGTAGTAGTAGCTGTAGTCGTAGTAGCAATAGTAGTAAGAGTAGTAGTCGTAGTCGTAGTAGTTGTAATAGTAGTAGTAGGCGTGTTTGTTGAAATAGTAATAGTAGTAGTAGTAGCTCTAATTGTGGTAGTAGTAGCAGTAGTAGTAATAATAATAGTAGTAGTAGTAATAATAGTGGTAGTTCTATTAGTAATAGTAGTATTTGTAGTTGGTGCAAAAGGGGTAGTAGTCGTAGTAGTACAAATAGTAGTACTAGTAATAGTAGTAGAAGTAGAAGTTGTAATAGTAGTAATAGTAGTCGTAATAGTAATTGGTGTAGTAGTAGTAGTAATAGCAACAACAGTCGTCGTAGTAGTAGTAGTAGTAGTTGTAGTAGGAGTAGTAGTAGTAGTAGTAATAGTAGCCGCAGTAGCAGTAGTAGTAGTTGTAAGAGCAACAACAATAGTAGTAGCAATAGTAGTAGCAGTAGTCGTATCAACTGTAGTAGTTGCAGTAGCAGTAGTTGTGGCTGTAGCTGTAGTAGTAGTATAAGTAGTAATAGTAGTAGTAGCAGTAGCTGTAGTGTTAGCAATAGTAGCAGTCATAGTAATGGTATCATCGGAAGTAGTTGTAGCGGTAGTAGTAGTAGTTGTAGCCAGAGAGTCAATAGTAGCACTAGTAGTTGTAGTCGTAGTAGCAGTAGTAATAATAATAGTAGTAGTAGCAGTCGCAGTACTAGCAGCATTAGCCGTAGTAGTAGCAGTAGTCGTTATAGTTGTAGCATTAGTAGTAGCAATAGTAGTAGATGTAGTAGCATTTCAAGTAGCTGAAGTAATTGTAGTAGGAAAAGAAGTAGTAGTAGCAGTAGCTGAAGTAGTAGCAACAACAGTCAGTAGTAGTATTTGTAGTAATAGTAGCAGTAGTAGTGGTATTTGCAGTAGTAGCAGCAGTAGTAGAAGTACTAGTAGTAGTACTAGTTGCAGCAGCTATAGTAGCAGCAGTATGGGTAGAAGTAAGAGTAGAACCAGTAGTAGCAGCAGTAGTAATAGTAGTAGTAGTAGTAATGATCGTAGTTACAGCAGCAGCAGCAAGGGTAGTAGTAGTAGTAGTAGTAGTAGTAGTAGTTGTAGTAGTAGTTGTTGTAATAGTAGTAGTTGTAGTAGTTGCAGTAGGAGCAGTAATAGTAGTACCAAAGGTTGTAGTAGTAGTAGTAGTAGCAATAGTAGTAGTAGTCGTAGCAGTAGCAACCGCAGTAGTAGTAGTAGTAGAAGTAGCAATAGTAGTAGTAGCAGTAGTAGTGCTAATAAGATAAATAGTAGGAGTGGTAGTAGTTGTAGTAGCAGTAGCAATAGTAGTAGTAGCTCTAGAAGCAGCACCAGTAGTTGTAGCAGCATTAGTGGTAAACATAGCAGTAGTAGAAGTACCATCAGTAGTATTAGTTGCTATTGTAGTAGCAGTAACATTAGTAGAAATAGCAGCAGCAGCAGTAGTAGTAGTAGCTATAATAGTAGTAGTAGCAGAAGTAGTAGTAGCAGCAGTAAAGTAGTAATATTTGTACTAGCAGCAGCAACAGTAGTAGTAGTTTTGAGAGCAGTAGCAGTAGTAGTAGCTATAGTAGTTGCTGAAGTCGCAACAATTGTAGTTGTAGTAGCATAGGTAGTAGTGGCTAGACCTACAGAAGTTGTAGTGTTGTAGTTGTGCCAGTAGTCATTGTAGTAGTAGTAGTAGGATTTGTAGCAGTAGTTGTAGCAGTAGCAATAGTAACAGTCGTAGTAGTGATAGCATTAGCAGTAGTAGTACTAGAAGTAATAGTAGTAGTGGTGGTAGTTGAGTAATAGTAGTCGTGATAATAAAATAGTAGTAGTAGTAGAAGTAGTAGCAGTCGTAGCTGTGGTAGCATTAGCAGTAGTAGTGGTTGTTGTAGTAGTAGATGTAGTCATTGTAGTAGTAGCATTCATAGTAGTAATAGTAGTAGTAGTAGCAGTACTTGTAGTAGAAGTAATTGTAGAAGAAAACGAAGTAGCAGTAGCATTAGCAGTAGTAGTAGTAGCAGCAGTAGTAGTCGTGATATTACTAGTAGTAGTAGTAACTATAGTAGTAGTTGTAGTAGTAGGTTTAGTAGTAGTTATAGTAGTAGTAGAAGTACTAGCAGTACTAGTAGTAGTAGCAGTTGTAGCAGCAGTAGTCATAGCAACAATACAAGTAGAAGTAGTAGTAGTTAAAGTAGTAGTGGTAGTAGTATTAGTAGTAGTAGTCGTGATAGTAGCAGTAGTTGCAGCAGGAGCAGAAGTTGTAGTAGTATTAGCGGTAGCTGTAGAAGTAGTAATAGTAGTAGTAGTAGAAGTTGTAGTAGTAGTAGTAGTATTAGCAATAGTAGGAGTTGCAGCGGTAGCAACTATCATTGTAGTTGTAGTAGAAGCAGTAGCAGAAGTGGAAGGAACAGTCAAACTAGCAGCAGTAGTTGTAGGAGCATTAGTGTTAAAAGCAGTAGTAGTAGTCGCAACAGAAGTAATAGTAGTAGTAGTTGAAGTAGCAGCAACATTAGTCGCAGTAGTACTAGCAACAGTAGTAGTAGTAGCTGTAGCAGGAGTGGTAGTAGAAGTAGTTGTAGCAGTAGTAGCAACAGTTGCAGTAGTAGATATAGTAATAGCGGTAGGAGTATAAGTAGGAGTAGTTATAGAAGTAGTAGTAGTAGTAGTAGCAATAGGAGTAGTTGTGGCAGTAGCAGTAGTAGCAGCAGTCGTAGTTGTCGGAGAAGGAGTAGAAGTTGTTATTGTGGGAAAAGTAGTAGTTGTAGAAGTAGTAGTAGTAGAAGTAGTGGTAGTAGTAGTAACAGTACGAGTAGTAATAGGAGTAACAGTTGTAGTAGTCGTAGTAGTAGTAGTAATAGGAGTAGAAGTAGTGTAGTAGTGATAACAATAGTAGTATTAGTAGTAATAGTAGTTGTAGTTGTAGTAGGAGTAGTGGTAGGAGTAGTAATAGGAGTAGGAGCAGCAGTAGAAGTAGTAGTAGTGGTAGTAGTAGTAATAGTAGTAGTAGTAGCAACAGTTGTAACAGTAGTAGCATTAGTTGTAGCAGTAGTAGCAACAGTAGTAGTAGTAGTCGTAGTATGACTTGTAGAAGAAGTTGCAGTTGGAGTAGCAGTACAAGTTGTAATAGTAGTAGTAGTCATAGAAGTAGCAGCAGCAGTAGTAGTAGTAGCAGCAATAGCAGCAGTAGTCATCGTAGTAATTGTAGTTGTACTAGGAGTAGTAGAAGAAGTAGCAATAGAAGTTGTAGAAGTAGTAGTAGCAATAGTAGTAGTAGTTGTTGTTGTTTTAGGAGTAGTAGTAGTTGTTGTAGTAGTAGTAGGGGTAATAGTAGTAATAGTAGAAGTTTTAGTAATAATAATAGATGCAATTGCAGTAGTAGTAGTAGTAGAAGTAGTAATAGTAGTAGTAGTAGTAGTAGTAGTAGTAGTAGTGGTAGTAGTAATGGAAGTAGTAGTAGTAGTACTAGCAATAGTAACAGTAGTCGTACTAGTTGCAGTAGGAGTAGTAGCAGTAGTACTAGTAGCAGTAGCAGTTGTTGTTATTGTAAGAGCAGCTGCAGCAATAGTTATAGTAGTAGTCGCAGTGGGTGTGGTTGTAGTAGCACTTGTAGTAACAGCTAGTGGTATTGTAGTAGTAGTAGTAGGAGTAGTTGTAGCAATAGGAGCAAAAGTAGTAGTATTAGTTGTTGTTGTTGTTGTTGTTGCAGCAAAATCAATAGTAGAAGTAGTAATAGTAGTAGTAGTAATAGCAGTAGCAATAATAATGGTAGTAGTAGCAGTAGTAGTAGTCGCAGTAGTGGTAGCATTTGCAGTAGTAGTAGAAGTAGTAGTAGCAGTAGTTGTAATCATTGTAGCAGTTGCAATCATACTAGTAATCGCAGTAGTAGTAGGTAGGAGTACTAGTAGCAGAAGTAATTGTAGTTGGAAATGAGGTAGTAGTAGAAGTAGCAGAAGTAGTAGTAGTTGCAGTAGTAGTAGTTGTATTAGTAACAATAGTAGTAGCAATAGTAGTAGCAGTAGTTGGAAAAGTAGTGGCAGTAGTAGTAGCAATAGTAGTAGTAGTAGTAGCAGCAATAGTAGTAGTAGTAGTAGTAGCAGTAGTAGTAGTAATAGCAGTTGTAGCAGCAGTCGCAACAGTAGCAGTACGAGTAGAAGTAGCAGTAGTTAAAGCTTCAGTACTAGTAGTACTATTAGTAGGAGCAGTATTAGTAGTAGTAGTAGTAATAGTGATAGTAACAGTAGCAACAACAGCAGTAGTAGTAATAGCAGTAGTAGTTGTAGTAGCGGTATTAGTAGTCGAAGTAGTTGTAGCAGTAGTAGAGGTAATAGTAGTGATAGTAGTAGTAGTAGCAGCAATAGGAGTAGTTGTAGCAATAGTAGTTGCTGCAGTAGTCGTAATTGTTAGAGAAGGAATAGCAGTTGTTATTGTGGGAGAAGTAGCCATAGTAGTAGCAGTTATAATTGTTGTAATTGTTGTAGTACTCGTAGTCATGGTTGTAGTAGCAATTGTAGTAGTAGAAGAAGTGTAATAGTAGTAACAGAAGTGGTAATAGTTACTGTTGCTGCTCCTACTACTACTACTACTACTACTATTTCTACTACTACTTCTACTACTATTTCTACTACCACAACTGTAACTACTACTACTACTGCTACGACCACTACTACTTCCACTACTACTCCAACTACTACACCTACTGCTACTACTACTCCAACTACTACTCCAACTGCTCCTACTACCACTACTGCTATTACTACTACTGCTGCTACTACTACTACTCCTGCTATAACTACTACTACTATAATAACTACAACTGCTACTACTCTTACTTCAACTACTATTACTACAACTATGACTACTAATATAACAACTACTCTGACTACTACTACTATTACTACCCCAACTCCAACTGCTACTCCTACTTGTACAACTACTATGAGTACCACTACTAATACTACTAATACTACGCCTAGTACTACTACTACTACTACTGCTACTATTACTACTAATACTACTACTATTATTACAACCCCAATTACTACTACTTCTACTGCTACTCCAACTCCTGCTCTCACTCCTGCTACTACATTGACTACTACTGCTACTACTGCTAATACTATTCCTACTCTACTTCTGTATACTACCACTGCTTTACAACTTCACCAGTACTACAGCTGTTTCCACTTACTACTACTACTGCTACACCATACGGCCATAGTTTTGCAAAATATTGCAACTACTACTACTACACTACACTACTTCCACTTTTATACTTTGCTACTACTAACTACCACTACTACTGCTTATAGTACCATTCTGCTTACTACTAACACGACTACTATGCGACTACCTACAAACTATTACAAACTACTTGTACTGGTTACTACTAATACTTCTCCTACTACTACACTTTCTGTTATTACGGTACTTACTACTATTACTACTTCTATACTACAACTCTATCGCCAACTCTTACTATGCTATACTACGGTGACAAATACAATAATCGACTACCGCTACTATAGACACAGAAACAACGACTACTACACGACTACTTGCGACTTCGCCCCGCAACCGACTACTGACTAATACAATCCACTTACTACTGCTACTATCTCACTCTAAATACTACAACTACTACTAATAAAGCTACAAGTACTATTGCTACTACTTCTACTACTACTACTACTAGTACAACAGCTACCACTGCTACTACTACTACAATTGCTACAACTACTACTTATCCTACTACTACTACTTCTGGTACTATTATTGCTACGACTAATACTACCATTACTGCTACTACTATTGCAGCTACAATGACTAATGGTACTTTTACTACTACTGCTACTACTAGTGCTACTACTACAACTCCGCTAGTACTATTGCTCCTGCTACTACTACTAATACTACTATGAGAACAACAACAAGAACTACTACTACTACTATTACTACAACTGCTACTACGGCTACTATAACAACATCTACTTCTACTGCTACTACTGCTGTCGCTACTCAACTGTTGTCGTAACTTCTACTGCTACTACTACTACTACTACTACTACTAATACTACTACTACTACTACTAGTACTACTACTCTTGCTACTACTACTGCTACTACTACTACAACTACTACTACCATTGCTACTATTTCTCTTGCTCCTACTACTACAGCTACTACTACTGACGCTACTACTAATGCCACTAGTACTACATCCACTATGTTTACTATAACAACTACTACAACAACTACTACTACTACTCCAGCTGCTGCTAGTGCTACTGCTACTACTACTACTATTGGCAATACAGCTACCACTACTACTACATATACTTCAACTGCTACTGCTCATGCTACTATTACTGCTGTTGAAACTACTATTACAACTATTGCAACTGCTACTACTATTGCTCTACTACTACTACAACTACTAATACAACTACTACTTCTACGATAACTGTTACTACAATTGCTCTACTACTACTGCTACCAGTACTCCGGCTACTACGACTACTACAACAACTAATATTTTTACTAATTATACTCCTACTACTACTGTGACTACAACTACGTCAGCTTCTACAACTGCAATTGCTACTCCTACTACCATTGTTACTACTGCTAAAAATAACAATAGCAACAACTACTACTACTCCAACTACTACTACTACTACTAATACTACTGGCACTGTTACTATTACTACTCCTAATACAACTGGTACTACTACTACTGTGACTATTACTGCTACTACTATTGCTACTACTACTACTACAACCACCACCACTACTACTACTGCTACTACCGCTTCTACAACAACTACTACTACTATTATTGCAAATACTGCGACTACTATTACTTGTACTACCACTCCTACTACAACTACCACCACAACTACTACCACTAATGCTACTAGTACTCCTAATTCTGCTACTAATGCTACTACTTCAAGTAATACCACTACAACTAATACTATTACTTCTAGTACTACTACCATTACTACTACTACTACTGCCACTTCTGCTACGACTATTGGTACTACTACTATTTCTACTACTAGTACTAGTACTACTACAACTACTAATAGTAGTTCTTCTACTACTACTACTATGGCTGCAACTACTACTGCTACTTCTTCTACTACTACTACTAATACTACTGCTACTGCTACTGCCACTACTGCTACTTCTACTGCTCCTACTGCTACTACTCCTGCTAGTGCTACTATGACTAATACTACTACAACTACTACAACTACTGCTACTACTGCATTGTTGCAACTACTACTACTACTTCTACAATTACTACAACTACTGCTACTACTGCTACTGCTACTACCACTACTACTACTTCAACTACTACAAGTGCTGCTACTGCTATTGCTACTGTTGTTACTGCTGCTACAACTGCAAATACTTCTATTACTACTACTGCGACTCTTCCTACTACTACTACTCCTCCTATTGCAGCTTCTGCTACTACTACTACTGCTGCTGCAGCTTCTGCTACTATGACTACTACCACTGCGGCATCCACTACTACTAGTACTACTACTACTACTTCCGTTACAACAACTACTATAGCTTTTGTTACAACTACTACTATAGGTACTCGTACTACTTCTGCAGCTACTACTACTAGTACTACTTCTACTACTACTACTATTGCTACTACTGCTACTGTTACTAATACAGCTACTACTGCTGCTACTACTACTACTACTACAAATACTACTGCTTCCACTACTACTAGTGTTGCTCCTTTTGCTACTACTGCTACTACTACTACTATTGTAACTACTATTGCTTCCACTGCTACTATTCTTGCTCCTACTGCTACTACGGCTACAACTACTACAATTACTACTATGACTACTACTACAACAACTGCTACTGCTACAACTACAATACTGCTACTACTACCACTACTACTATTAATACTGTGGCTACCACAGTTGCTATTACAACTTCTGCTACTATTTCTGCTGCTGCTGCTGCTACTACTACTACTACTACTACTACTACTACTACGACAACTACTACAACGATTGCTACTACTACTACAACTACTACTACCAGTACTACTACTAATTTGGTGGCTACCACGATTTCTATTACTACTTCTGCTACTACTTTTACTACTGTTACTTCTTCTACTGTTGCTAAGGCTGCTACGACCGCTAGAATTACAACAACTACTACTACTTCTACTATTTCTGCTACTACCTCTACTACAACTTTTGCTACTATTGCTACTATTGCTACTATGACTACTACTACTATTACTAATATTACTATAGTTACTACTACAAAAACAACAACAACTACTACTACTACTACCACTACTATGACTACTATTTCTTCTACCATTGCTACTACTACTAGTACTGCTGCTAATGTTGCTACAACTACTACAACTATTGCTATTTTTGCTACTATAACTATTACTACAATGACTTCAAGTTCTGTTACTACTACTACTACTTCTACTACATTCACTACTACTACTTCAACTACTACTGCTACTGCTACTACTGTTGATTCAACTGCAACTGTTGGTTCCATTACTCGCACTACTTTTGCTTCCACAAGTACTGCTACTACTACTTCTACTACTTCTACTTCTACAGCAGCAACTACAACTACGGTTGCTTCTTCTCCTACTACTACCACTAATACTACTACATCTATCAATATGGTATCTACTGCTACTACAGCTTCCATGACTTCAACTAGTGCTTTTGCTACTATGCCTACTATTGCTATTACTACTAGTACTTCTTCTACAACTTCAACTACACCTACTTTTACTACTACTACTACAGCAATTATTGCTACTACTACTAATGATGCTACTGCTACTCTACTACTACTGATGCTTCCAATACTATTGCGACTACTACTGTTGCCGCTACTATTGCAACTACTACTACTACAGCTACTCCTAATACTACTGCTGCCACTAATACTACTCCTACAACTTGTATTACTACTACTACTACTACTACAACAACTACTACTAATGCTACTGCTACTTCCACTACTATTACTTCTACTACAACAACTAGCACTACTACGACTACTACTGCTAGGACTACTACTTCTGCTACTACTATTTCTACT
>RXID01002743.1:4519-42870 GCA_005019695.1 Trichopus zeylanicus subsp. travancoricus | reverse complement strand
TACTAGTGTACTAGTACTAGTGTAGTAGTAGAAGAAGTAGGAGTAATGGTAATAGTAGTAAGAGTAATTATAGGAGTAATAGTTGTAGTTGAAGTAGTAGCTGTAGTAGTGTAATAGTTGTAGTAGTTGTTGTAGTAGTAGTAGTAGTAGTACTAGTGTACTAGTACTAGTGTAGTAGTAGAAGAAGTAGGAGTAATGGTAATAGTAGTAAGAGTAATTATAGGAGTAATAGTTGTAGTTGAAGTAGTAGCTGTAGTAGTGTAATAGTTGTAGTAGTTGTTGTAGTAGTAGTAGTAGTAGTACTAGTGTACTAGTACTAGTGTAGTAGTAGAAGAAGTAGGAGTAATGGTAATAGTAGTAAGAGTAATTATAGGAGTAATAGTTGTAGTTGAAGTAGTAGCTGTAGTAGTGTAATAGTTGTAGTAGTTGTAGTAGTAGTAGTAGTAGTAGTAGGAGTCAAACTACTAGTAGTAGTAGTGGAGTGGTAGTAGTAGTAATAGTAGTAGTAGTAGTAATAGTAGTAGCAGCAGCAGTAGTAATAGTGGTAGAAGTAGTAGTAGGAGGAGTAGTAGTAGTAATAGGAGTAGTAGTAGTAATAGCAGTTGCATTAGTAGTAGTAGAAGTAGTAGCCTTAGTAGTAATGGTAATTATAGTTGTAGTAGTAGTAGCAGTTGGAGTAGTAGTAATAGTGGTGGTGGTGGTAGTAGTAGTAGTAGTAGTACTAGTAGTAGAAATAGGGGTCGAAGAAGTAGTTGTATTGGTTGTAGTAGTAATAGTAGTAGTAGTAGTAGTAGTAGTAGTAGTAGTAGTAATAGTAGCAGTAGTAATAGTAGTAGAAGTAATAATAGGAGGAGTAGTAGTAGTAATAGGAGTAGTAGTTGTAATAGAACTAGCAAAAATAGTAGCAGTAGTTGAAGTAGTAGTAGTAGAAGCAAAAGTTGTAGTAGTTGTAGGAGTAGTAGTTGGAGTAGTGGTAGTACTACTAGTAGTAGTAGAAGAAGAAGTTGTAGTTGTAGTTGTAGTCATAGTAGAAGTAGTCATAGTAGCAGCCCGAGTAGTAGTAGTAGTGGTTATTGTTGTTCAAGTATTAGTGGTGGTAGAAGTAGTAGCAGTAGGAGTAGTAGTAGTAGTAGTAGCAGCAGCAGCAGTAGCTAAGGTACTAGTAGCAGAGGTTGCTATTGTCATTGTTGTTAATGTAGAAGTAGTATTAGTACCAGGGGTTGTATTAGTTTTAGTTGTAGTAGTAGCAGTAGAAGCAGTAGTATTAGTACTAATAGTAGAATTAGTAGTAGTAGTAGTAGTAGTGGTAATAGTAGTAGTAGTGGTAGTAGTAGTAGTAGTAGTAGTAGTAGTAGCGGTAGTAGTAGTAGTAGTAGTAGTAGTAGCAGCAGCAGCAGCAGCAGTAGTTGTAGTAGTAGTAGTTGGTCTTGTAGTTGTTGTAGATGTAGTAGTAGTGGTGGTAGTAGTTCTATTTGCAATAGTAGTAGTAGTAGTAGAAGAAGTAGGAGTGGTAGCAGTAGTAGCAGCATTAGTAGTAGTAGTAGTAGTAGAGGTTGTAGTAGGAGTAGTCAGTGTAGGAGCAGAAGTATTAGTTGGAACAGAAGTACTATTAGTAGTAGTTTTGTTAGGATTAGTAGTAGTAGTAGTAGTAGTAGTAGTAGTAGTAGTAGTAGTAGAAACAGTAGAAGCAGTAGTAGCAACACTTGAAGCAATTTTAGAAGCAATAGTTGAAGCAGTAGTAGCAATGCTAGTTGTCATAATAGGAGTAGTAGTATTAGTGCTAGTAGCAACTATAGTATTAGTAGTAGAAGTCACAATAGTTTTTAGAATAGTAGTAGTTGTAGTAGTAGAAGTAGTAGTTGCTATAGTAGTTGTTATAGTAGTAGTTGCAGTTGTAGAAGTAGTATTAGGTGTAGTAGTTGGAGTAGGTGTTAGAGTAGTAGTAGTGTAGTAGTAGTAGTAGCAGTAGCAGTAGTAGTAGTAGTGGTAATTCTTGTACTAGTTGGTGAAGGAATAGTAGAAGTGGTAGTAGTTGGAGTAGTAGTAGTAGGAGGAGTAGTAGTTGGAGTGGTACTAGTAGTAGCAATAGGGGAAGTTGTAGTAGTAGTACTAATAATAGTATAGCAATACGAGTAGTTGTAGTAGTAGTAGTAGTAGTAGGTGTAGTATCAGTAGCAATTGTAGTAGTTGTAGGTGTAATAGTAGTAGTATTAGTAGCAGTAGTAATATTATTATTAGTAATTATAGTAGTTGTTAGAGTAGTAGTAGTGCTAGTAGTAGTTGTTGTAGTAGTAATGTACTAGTAGTAGAAGCAGCAGTAATACTAGTAGTAGAAGTAGTAGTAGAAATAGTAGTAGTGACATAAGTTGGAGTAGTAGTAGTAGTAGTAGTTGTTGTTGTTGTTGTTGTACTAGCTATAGTAGAAGTTGTAGTATAACATTAGTAGTAGTAGTAATAGTAGTAGAAAAAGTAGTTGTAGCAGTACTAGCAATAGTAGTAGTAGAAGCAATTATCGTACGATTAGTGGCAGTAGCAGTACAAGTTGTAGTACTAGTAGTAATAGTTTGAGTAGCAGCAATAGTAGTAGTAGTAGTAGTAGTAGAAAGAGCGGTAGTAGAAGAAGTAGTATTAGTAGGAGTAGCAGTTGCACTAGTAATAGTAGTGGTAGTGGCAGACAAAGTAGTAGTAGTTGAGGTAGAAGTAGTAGTGGTGGTGGTAGTAGTACTATTAGCAATAGTAGTAGTAGTAGTAGAAGTAAAAGTAGTAGTAGTAGTAGTAGCAGTTGTAGTAGTAGCAATTATAGTAGTAGTAGTAGTAGAAGTTGTAGTAGGAGTAGTTGTTGTAGGAGCAAAAGTATTATTAGGAACATAAGTAGTATTATTAACAATATTGGGAGTGTTAGTAGTAGCAGTAGTAGAAGTAGTATGAGTTGAAACAGAAGAAGTAGTAGTAGCAGTACTAGAAGCAGCAGCAGTAGTAGTAGCAGTACTAGTTGTAGTAATAAAAGTAGTAGTAGTTGCAGTGGCAATAGCTGTAGTTTCAAGAATAGTAGTAGTTGTTGTTGTAGAAGTAGTAGTTGCAGTAGTAGTTGTTGTAGTAGTTGTTGTAGCAGTTGAAGTAGCATTAGGTGTAGCAGTAGGCATAGGAGTTGGAGTTGCAGTAGTAGTAGTAGTAGTAGTAGTAGTAGTAGTAGCAGCAGTAATGGTAGTTATCGTACTAGTAGGAGAATGAGTAGTAGAAGTCGTAGCAGTAGGAGCGGTAGTAGGAGTAGTAGTAGGAGTAGTAGTAGGAGTAGTAGTAGTAGTAGTAGCAATAGGAGAAGTTGTAGTAGTAGTAGTTGTTGTCGTTGTGGAATTAGTAGTAGTTGTCGTAATAGTTTTGGTAGTTGTAGTAGATGTAGTAGTAGAAGCAATAATGGTAGTAATAGGTGTAGTAGTAGTAGTATTAGTAGCTGTAACAGTATTCATAGTAATAATTGTAGTAGTTGTTGGAGTAGTAGCAGTGCTAGTAGTAGTTGTTGTAGTAGTAGTGTGCTAGCAGCAACAGTAGCAGTAGTACTACTACTAGTAGTAGTAGTAGTGAAAATAGTAGTAGTAGCATCAGTTGGAGCAGTAGCAGCAGTAGTAGTTGTAGTACTAGTAGCAGCAGGAGCTGTTGTAGAAATTGTAGTAGTAGCATTAGTAGTAGAAGTAATGGTAGTAAAAATAGTAGTGGTAGCAGTAGTAGTAGCGGTAGTATGAAAAGTAGTAGCAGTAGTAGTAGTAGAAGCGATTGTAGTAAAATTAGTGGCAGTAGCAGTAGAAGTAGTAGTAGTAGTAGTAATATTACCAGTAATAGTAGCAGTAGTAGCAGTAGGAAAAGTTGTGTTGTAGCGGTAGCCATAGTAGTAGTAGTAGTAGTAGTAGTAGTAGTAGTAGTAGTAGTAGCGGTAGTGGTAGTAGTAGGAGAAGTAGTAGCAGTTGTTGTAGCAGCAACAACAAATGTAGAGGAAGTAGTAGTAGTAGTCGTAGTAGGAGTAGTAGCTGTAGTAACTGTTGTAGTAGTAATGGTAGCACTAGTATTTGTAGTAGTAGCTGTAGAAGTGATTGTAGCCATTATAGTTGGCGAAGTAGTAGAAGTCATAGTAGTAGTAGTAGGAGGAGGAGGAGGAGGAGAAGTAGTAGTAGTAGTGAGAGAAGTGATGTTAGTAGTAGTAGAAACAATAGTAGCAGTAGTTGTAATAGTGGTAGGAAAAGTAGTAGCAGTATCAGTAGTAGTTGTAGTAGTAGTAGGTGCAGTAGTAATAATAGTAGTACTAGTAGAAATAGCTATTGTAGTAGTAGTAGTTGTTGTTGTAATAGTTGTTGTAGTAGTTGTGATTGTCGTAGTAGTTGTAGTAGTAGCATTGGTTGTAGTAGTCGTAGCTATAGTTGTAGCTATAGTAGCAATAGAGGTTGTGTTAGCAGTAGTAGTAGTAGTAGTAGTTGTAGTTGTAGTAGTAGTCATGGTAGAAGTTGTTGTACTAGTAGTGTTAGTAGTAGCTGCAATAGCGGAAGTAGCTAGAGTGATAATAGTAGTAGTAGTGGAAGTAGTAGTAGCATTAGTAGTAGCAGTAGTAGTAGTAGAACTAGTTATACTAGTAGAAGTAGAAAAAGGAGTAGCAGTAGTAGCAGTAGTAGTTGTGGTAGTGGTAGTAGTAGTAGTAGTAGTAGTATTAGTAGTATTAGCAATAGTTGCAATAGTAGTAGTAGTGATAGTAGTAGTAGCAGTAACGATAGCGGTAGTAGCAGTAGTAGTCGTAGCACAAGTAGTATCAGTAGTAGCGGTGGTAGTAGTAGTCGCAATAGCAGTAGTAGCAGTTGTAGCAGTAGTAGTAGTTGTTGTTGTTGTTGTAATAGTAGTGGTAGTTGTTGTACGAGTTGGAGTAGGTGTAGTAGTAGTAGAAGTATTAGGAGTAGTCATAGTAGGAGTAGTAGTTGTAGTAGTCATAGGAGTCGGGGCAAGAGTAGGAATAGTAGTAGTCGTAGGAGTAGGAGTAGGAATAGTAGTAGTCACAGTAGTACTAGTAGAAGTAGTTCTTGTTGTAGTAGTTATAGTAGGAGTAGTAGTAGTAGCAGTAGTTGTAGTAGTAGTAGTAGTTGCAGTTGTGGTACTAGCAGCAGCAGTAGGAGTAGCAGCAATAATAGTAAAAGAAGTAGTGGTAGTTATGGTGGTAGAAGTAGTAGTAGCAAGAGTAGTGTTAGGTGTAGGAGTAGGAGTAGTAGTAGTATTAGAAGTAGTAACTGTTGCAATAGCAGTAGTAGTAGTAGTAGTTATAGTAGAAGCAGTAGTAGGGGTAGGAGTAGGAATAGTAGTAAAGTAGTCATAGTAATACTAGTAGTAGTAGTGGTTGTTGTTGTTGTTGTTGTTGTAGTAGTAGTTGTAGTAGTAGTAGTAGTATTAGTACTAGTTTTTGTAGTAGTAATAGTTGTAGTAGTAGCAGTAGTAGGAGTAACAGTAGTAGTAGTAGTAGTAGTTGTTGTTGTTGTTATTGTTGTCGTATTAGTAGTAGTAGTAGTAATAGTAGTTGCAATAGTTATTGTTTTAGCAGTAGCAATAGTAGTCAATTTAGTAGTAGTAGTAGTAATAGTAGTAGGACTAGAAGTAGTAGTAGAAGTTGTAGTAGTAACAGTCACAGCAGTAGTAGTAATATTAGTATTAATCGTAGTAGTAGTATTAGCAGCAGTAGTAGGAGTAGTGGTAGTTGTTGTAGTAGAGTTTGGAGTTGTAGTAGTAATAGTAATAGTAGTAGCTGTAGTGTTATCAATACTAGGTGTAAAAGTTGTTGTATTAATCATAGTAGCAGTAGTATTTGTAGAAGTAGAAGTGGTAGTTATAGTAGCTGTAGTATTATCAATAGTAGAGTAAAAGTTGGAATAGTATTAGTCATTTCAATAGTAGTAGTTGTTGTTGTTGTAGTTGTAGTAGTAGTAGTAATCGTAATAGTTGTAGTAGTAGTAGCGAGACTAGTAGTTGTGGTAGTAGTATTAGTAGTAGTAGCAAGATTAGCAGTACTAGTAGTAGTAGTAATAGTTGTAGTAGTAGTAGTAGTAGTAGTAGTAGTAGTAGCAACAGTAGTAGTAGTTGTAGTAGTTGTAATTGTAGTGGTATGATTAGTAGGAGTGGCAATTGGAGAAGTTGAACTCGCACTAGTAGCAGTAGTGGTAGTAGAAGTAGTAATAATAGAAGTAGTTGTTGGAGTAGTAGTAATACTAGTAGTAGCAGTCATCATCGTAGTTGTTGTTGTTGTAGTATTAGTAGTAGTAGTTGTTGTTGTTGTTGTTGTAGTAGCAGTAGTAGTAGCAGTAGCAGTAGTAGTAGCAGTAGTACTAGTAGTAGCTGTTATTGTTGTAGTAGTACTAGTGTGGTAGTAGAAGTAGTGGGAGTAATATTAATAGTAGTAGCAGTAGTTGTAGGTGTAATAGTTGTAGTTGCAGTAGTAGCAGTAGTAGTGTTGTCGTTTTAGTTGTTGTAGTAGTAGTAGAAGTAGTAGTGGTGGTGGTAGTAGTAGTAGTGGTAGTAGTTGGAGTGTTAGGAGTAGCAGTAGTAGTAGGAGTAGTTGTAGTAGTAGGGGTCGTAGTATAGCAATAATACTGTTAGTAGTAGTAGTTATAGCAGCAGTAGTTGTTGTAATAGAAGTAGATGTAGCAGCAATCGTAGTAGTACGAGAAGTAGTAGTTGTTGCTGTTGTTGTAGTATTTGTCAAAGTTTTTGTGGTAATAGTAGTAGTAGCAGCAATAATAATAGTTGTAATAATAATAATACTAGTATTAGTAGTAGTAGTAGTAGCACAATTAGTAGTAGCAGTAGTAGTTGTAGAAGTAGTAGAAGTAGAAGTAGCCGGAGCAGCAGTAGCAGGAGTAGTGGTAGTAGTAGTAGTAGAAATAGAAATAACAGTAGTAGTAGTAGTTGTAGCAATAGCAGTATCAATAGCAGTAGTAGCAGTAGTAGTAGTAGTAGCAGTAGCAATAGAAGTAGTAGAAGTCGTGGTAATTACAGTAGCAGTAGTAGCAGTTGTAGCAGAAGTAGTAATAGTAGTAGTAGTAGTAGTAGTAGTAGTAGCAGTAGCAGTAGTAGTAGTATTATTAGTAGGAGGAGTAGTAGTAGTAATAGTAGTAGCAGTAGTAGCAACAGGAGCGGTTGAAGCTGTAGCAGTAGTGGTATTAATAGTAATAGTAGGAGTAGTAGTAGTAGTAGAAGAAGAAGTTGTAGTTGTAGTAGTAATAGTAGTGGAAGCAGTAATAGGAGTAGTAGTAGTAATAATAGGAGTAGGAGTAGTAATAGCACTAACAGTAATAGGAGCTGTAGCGGAAGTAGTAGTGTAGAAGCAGAAGTTGTAGTAGTAGTTGAATTGGAAGTAGTAGTAGTTGTTGTCGTACTACCGATAGTAGCAGGAGTAGATGTAGTAGTTGTAGTAGTAGTAGTAGTAGTAACAACCCGAGTGCTAGCAGTAGTAGCAGTAGTAGTACTAGTGCTAGTGCTAGTAGCAGTAGTGGTAGTAGTAGTGGTTGTTGTAGTAGTAGTTGTCGTAGTAGAAGTAGTAGCAGTAGTAGTAGTAGCAGTAGTACTATTACTAGGCGTAGCAGTAGTACTAGCAGAAGTTGTTGTTGTCGTCCTTATTATTGTAGAAGTAGTAATAGTACAAGGGGCTGCACTAGTATTAATTGTAGTAGTAGTAGTCGAAGTAGTAGTATTAGTAGTAGTAGTAGGATTAGTAGTAGTGGTAGTCGTAGCAATAGTAGCAGCAGTAGAAGTAGTAGTAGTTGCTGGTCTTGTAGTAGTAGAGGTAGTAGTAGTGGTGGTAGTACTATGATTAGCAATAATAGTAGTAGTAGTAGAAGTAGAAGTTGTAGTAGTTGTGGTAGGTGTGGGAGCAGAAGTATTATTAGTAGTAGTATAGGGAGTATTAGTAGTAGCAGTACTTGAAGCAGTAGTAGAAGCAGTAGTAGTAGTACTAGTTGTAGTATTTGTAGTAGGAGTAGGAGTAGGAGTAGTAGTAGTAGTAGTACTAATAGTAGTATTAGCAGTAGGAGTAGTAGCGAGAATAACAATAGTAGTAGTAGCTACAGTTGTAGAAGTAGCAGTAGCAATAGCAACAGAGGTAGTAGTAGTAGTAGTAGTAGTAGTAGTAGTAGTAATTATTCTTGTTGTAATAGTGATAGTAATTGTAGTAGTACTAGTTCTAGTAGTAATAATAGTACTAGTAGTAGTAGTCGTAGCAGTAATAGCAGCTGTAGTAGTTTGAGTAGTAGTAGAAGTAATTATTCTTGTTGTAATAGTGATAGTAGTTGTAGTAGTACTAGTAGTACTAGTAGTAGTAGTAGTACTAGTAGTAGTAGTCGTAGCAGTAATAGCGGCAGTAGTAGTTTGAGTAGCAGTAGTGGTGGTGGTAGTAGTAGTAGTAATAGTTGGAGTAGTAGAAGTCGCAGTAGTTATAGTAGTAGAAGTAGTAGTAGTAGTAGTAGAAGTATTTACAGTAATAGTACTAGTCGCCGGAGTAGTAGAAGCAGTAGTAGTAGAACTAGTAGTAGCAGTAGTAGTAGCAGCAACAGCAACAGTAGTAGTAGTTGTAGTAGTAGTGGTGGTAGTAGTAGTTGTAGTTGTAGTAGCCAAAATATTAGCAGCAGTCGTATTAGTAGGAGTTCCAGCAGCAGCAGTTGCAGTAGTAGAAGTAGTTGTAGTAGAAGTGGTAGTAGTAGCAGTAGTAGAAGCATAAGCGGTAGTTGTAGTAGTAGTAGAAGTAGTAGTAGTAGTAGTAGTCGTGGAAGTGCTAGCACTACTACTACTACTACTACTACTACTTCTACTACTACTACTACTAGGAGTAGTTGTAGTCATAGTAGTAGAAGTACTGGCAGTAATAGGAGTATCAATAGTTATCGTAGTAGCCGTAGTAGTTGTTGTAGTTATTGTAGTAATGATAGTAATAGTAGTAGTAATAGTAGTAGTCATGATAGTAGTAGCAGTAGCATTAGTAGTAGTAGTTGAAGAAGCAATAGAAGTAGTTGTAGTAGTAGTTATTGTTGTTGTTGTTGTAGCAATAATATTAGTGGTAATAGAAGTAGGAGTAGTCATAGAAGTAGTAGTTATTATTGTAGTAGTAGTAGCAGTAGTAATAGTAGGAAGAGTAATAGCAGAAGGAGTAGGAGTAGAAGTAGTAGCAATTGCAGTAGTCGTAGCAGTAAGAGAAGTAATGGTAGTTGTAGTAGTAGTTGTAGCTGTAGTACTAGTAGTAGTAGTAGCAGTAGCAGTAGTTCTTGTAGTAGTAGTAGTAGTATTAGACGAAGTTGCAGTAGTAGTTGTAGAAGCAGTAGCTGTAGTAGCAGCAGTAGTAGTTGTAGCAGCAGCAGCAGTAGTAGTAGTAGTAGTAGTAGTAGTAGAAGTAGCAGTTGTAGTATTGCAGTAGTAGTAGAGGTGGTAGTAGTAGCAGTAGTTGTAGCAGTAGTGTAGAGTAGTAGAAGTAATAGTAGTAGCAATCGTAGTAGTAGTAGTAGTAGTTGTTGTTGTTGTAGTTGTAGTAGTAGTAATAGTAGTTGTAGCAATTGTAGTAATAGTAGTAGTACTAGTAGTAGTAGTAGTAGCAATAGTAGTAGTTACTGTAATAATAGTAATAGTAGTAGTAATACAAGTAGTACCTATAGTAGTAGTAGTTGTAGTACTCGTAGTTGTTGTAGTAGTAGAGTAGTAGTAGTCATAGTAGTAGTAGTAGTAGTAATAGTTGTAGTTGTAATAATAGTAGCAGTAGTAGTAGTAGTAATAGTAGCAGTAGTGGTAGCTATAGTAGTAGTAGCAGCAGCAGCAATAGTACTGCCGGTAGTAGTAGTAGCAGAAGTAGTAGTGGTAGTAGGAGTGGCAGTAGTAGTAGTAGTAGTTATAGTAGTTGTAGTAGCAATACTAGTCATAGTCATTGTAATAGAATTAGTAGTAGTAGTAGTTGTCATCGTAGTACTAAAATTAGTAGTAGTACTTGTTCCAGTAATAGTAATGTTAATGGCGATAGGAGTTGTCGTAGTAGTAGAAATAGTTGTAGTACTAGTAGTAGTAGTAGTAAGAGTAATTATTGTAGGAGTACTAGGAGTATGAGCACTGGTTGATGTTGTAGCAGTATAGTATTAGCAGTAGCTGCAGTAGTAGTAGAAGCTATTGTAGTAGTAGTGGTGGCAGCTGCGACAGTAGGAGTAGCAATATTAGTAGTAATAGTTGTAGCTGTTGTTGTAGTCGTAGTAGTAGCAGTAGCAGTAGTAGCAGTAGTAGTAGCTGTTATTGTAGCAGCAGCAACAAAAGTAGTAGAAGTTGGAGTAATAGTAGTTGGAGTAGTAATTATTGTTATAAGGGTAGTAGCAGTAGTCGTAGCAGCTGCAGCAGTAGTTGTAATATCTATAGTAGTAGTTGCAGTAGTTGCAGTAGTAGCAGTAGTTGCAGCAGCAGCAGCAGTAGTAGTAGTTGGAGAAGTAGTTGGTCTAGTATTAGTAGGAGCAGTAGTAGTAGTAGTCATAATAGTAGTAGTCATGGTAGTAGCAGTAGTATTAGCAGTAGTAGTTGTAGTAAAAGTACCAGAAGTAGTAGTAGTAGTTGGAGCAACAACTGTAGTAGGAGTAGTAGTTGTAATAGTAGTAATCGTAGTAGCAGCAGTAGTAGTGATAGTAGTAGTAGTAGAAGAAGAAGTTGTAGTAGTAGAACCAGCAACCGCAATAGTTGTAGTTGTAGTCATAGCAGTAGTAGAAGTAAGAATTGTTATAGTTGGAGTAGCAGCAGCAGCAGCAGTACTAGTTGTAGTAGTAATAGTGGGAGTGTTAGGAGGAGGAGTTGTAGTAGTAGTAGTAGTATTAGTAGTAGTAGTAGTAGTATTAGTAGTAGAAGTAGTAGTATTAGTAGTTGTAGTATGTAGTAGTAGTAGTTGGTAGTAGTAGTTGTAGTGGTAGTACTAGTAGTAGTAATAGTAGTAGTAGAAGTGTAGTAGCAGTAGTAACAGTAGTAGTGTAGCAGTGGCAGTAGTAGTTGTGGCAGCAGCATCAATAGCAGTAGTAGTAATAATAGTAGTAATACGTGTAGTAGTAGTTGTTGTAGTACTTGTTGTATTAGTACTCATGGTAGTAGAATTAGTAGCAGAAATGGCTCTGATAGTAGTAGTATTAATGGTGTTAGGTGTTGCAGTAGTAGTAGATGTAGTAGTAGTAGTATTAGTAGTAGTGATTGTAATTGTTGTTGGAGTACTAGTAGTAAGAGTACTAGTAGATGTAGTAGTAGTGTAGTACTAGTAGAAGCAGTCGTAGTTGGAGTACAACCAGCAACTGTAGCAGTAGTTGTAGTGGTTGTAGTAGTAGCTATAGCAGCAGCAGATGTTGCAGAAGTACTAGTAGTAGTACTAGTTGCAGGAGTACAAGTAGTCGTAGTAGCAGCAGCAATCGCAGCAGGAGTAGTAATAGTATTAGTAGTAGTAGTAGTAGTAGTAGTAGTAGTAGCAGCAGCAGTAGATGAAGTAGAAGTTGGAGTAATAGTAGTTGTAGAAGTAGTAGTAGTGATAAGAGTAGTAGTAGGAGTTGTACTACGTTTTGCAGTAGCAGTTGTAGTAGTAGCCGTTGTTTTTGTTATTGTAGTTGTAGTCGTCGTAGTAGTAGTAGTAGTAGTAGCAGCAGCAGCAGCAGTATTGGTAGTAGCAGTAGTAGCAGTAGTAGTAGCAAAAGTAGTAGCTATAGTAATAGTAGCAAAAGTAGTAGTTGTAATAGTAGTTGTTGTTGTTGTGGTAGTAGCAGTTGTTGTAGTAGTAGCACTAGCAGAAGCAGTAGCTATAGTAATAGTAGTAGAAGTAGTTGTTGTAATAGTAGTAGTTGTTGTTGTAGTAGTAGCAGTTTTTGTTGTAGCAGTGGTAGACTCAGTAGCCGTAATAGTAGTAGTAGTAGCCCTAGTAGAAGTAGTACTTGTAATAGTAGTCATAGTAGTAATATTCGTAGTAGTAGTTGTCATAGTAGAAAAAGTAGTAGTAGTAGTTGTTGTAGCAGTATAGTAGTAGTTCTAGTAGCAGTTATGCTAGTCGCAGCAGTAGCAGCAATAGTAGCAGTAGAAGTACTAGTTGTACGAGTAGAAGTAGTTCTAGTAGTTTTAACTATAGTAGTAGTGTAGTAGTAGGGGCACTAGTAGTAGTAGTAGAAGTAGTAGTAGGAGGAGTAGTAATAGTAGTAGCAGTAGCAGCAGCAGCAGCAGCAGCAGTTGTTGTTGTTGTTGTTGTAGTAGTAGTAGTAGTAGAAGTAGTAGTAGCAACAGTGGTAGTGGCAGTAGTAGTTGTACTAGTAGTAGTAGCAGCAGTACTAGTAGAAGAAGTAGTAGCCGGGGTAGTAGAAGTCGGCCTATCAGTAGCAGCAATAACAGTAGTAGTAGTAGTCGTAATAATAACTGAAGCTGTAGTAGTTGTAGTGGCATTAGTACTAACAATAGTAGTAGTAGCATTTGCAAGAGCAGTAGTAGTACTAGTCTCAATTGCAGTAGCAATAGTCATAGCAATTATTGTTGTAGTAGAACTAGTAGTAGTAGAAACAGTAGCAGCAGTAGTAGTGTTGTAGTAGTTGTAGTAGTAGTAGCCATAGTAGCAATAGTAGTATCAATTGTAGTAGCAATAATAGTACCTATAGCAGCAGTCGTTGTAGCTGTAGTTGTAGTAGTAGTAGTAGTGACAGTAGCAGTAGCAGCAGTAGTTGTGGCAGAAGCCATAGTACTAGCAATAGTTGTAGCAGTAGTGGTAGTAAAGGTCGCTATACTAGTAGTGGTTATAGTCGCAGAATAGATAGTAGCAGTAGTAGCAGAAGTAATAATGGTAGTTGTAGTAGTAGTAGTCACAGTCGTAGTAGTGGTAGCAGTAGTTGTAGTAGTTGTTGTTGTTGTAGCAGTAGTTGTAGTCATTGTAGAAGTAGCAGTAGTAGTGGTAATAGTAGCAAAACTAGTAGAAGTAGGAAATGAATTAGTTATAGAAGTAGGAGTAGTAGAAGTAGTAATAACAGCATTAGTAATAGTAGTATTAGTAGTCCTAGTAGTTGAATTAGTAGCAGTAGTGGTAGTAGTAGCAATAGTTGCATTAGTAGTAGTAGTAGTAGTAGAAGTTGTAGTAGTAATTGCAGTAGTTGCAGCGCTATCAGTAGTAGTAGTAAAAGTAGTAGTAGCACTAGTAGTTGTTATAGCAGTTGTAGCGGTAGTAGCAACAGTAGCAGTATTAGTAGAAGTAGGAGTCATTAAAGCTGTAGTAATAGTAGTAGTAGTTGGTGCGGTTGTAGTAGCAATAGTAGTAGCAACAGTAGTAGGAGTGGTAGTTGTAGGAAGTTTAGTTATAGCAATAGTAACAAAAGTTGTAGTTGTAGTAGCAGCAGCCGTAATCATAGTAGCAGTAGTAGTTGTTGTTTGAGAAGTAGTATTAGTTGTCACAGAAGTAGCAGTAGTAGCAATAGTAGTAGTAGAAGTAGTAGTAGTTTAGCAGTAGTTGCAGTAGTGGAAGTCGTAGTAGTTGTAGTAGCAATAGAAGTAGTTGTAGTTGTAGTTGCAACACGAGTTCTAGTAGTAGTAGAGGTAGTAGTATTTGTTATTGTTTGAAAAGTTGTAGTAGTTGTTGTTGTAGAAGTAATAGCAGTATAGTTAAAGTAGTCATAGTGGTAGTAGTAGAAGGTGTAGGAGATGCAGTAGTAGTAGTAGTAGTAGTAGAAGTAACAGTAGTAGTAGTAGCAGCATTAGTAGTAGCAGTTGTAGTACCAGCAGTAGGAGTAGTAGGCATTGTTGTAGTAGTAGTAGTACCAATAGTAGTAGTAGAAGTAGTAGTAGGAGTATTAGCAGCAACAGTAGTTGTAGCAGTAGTAGTAGTCATAGTATTAGTAGGAGCAATAGTAGTAGTTGTTGTTGTAGTTCCAGTAGCAGCAGCAATAGTAGTAGCAGAAGTAGAAGTAGAAGAAGTTGTAGCACAATAATAGTAGTAGTTCTAGTAATAGTGGTAGCAGTCGTAGCAGTTGAAGTAGTACTTGTTGCAGCAGTAACAACAACCGTAGCATTAGTGGCAAAAGTAGTATATCTAACAGTAGTAGCACTAGCAACAGTCGTAGTAGTACTAGTGGTGGTGGTGGTAGTAGTAGTAGTAGCAGTAGTAGCAGAAGTAGTAGTTGTAGTAGTAGTAGGAGGAGGAGGAGGAGGAGTAATAGCAGATGTAGTAGCAGTACTAGAAGTAGAAGTTGTGGTAGAAGTTGTAGCTGTAGTAGCAATCATAGTAATAGCAGTAGTAGAAGCAGAAGTAGTAGTTGTAGTAATCCTACGAGCAGTCATAGCAGTAGCAACAGCAACATTAGTAGTATTAGTTGGAGTAGTAGTAGTACTAGCCGTAGCAACAGCAGTAGAATTAGTAGTTGTAGCAATAGTAGCAACAACAGCAGGAGTATTGACAGCAACATCAGTAGTAGTAGCAGTAGTAGTAGTAATAGTAGTAGCAGCAGTAGCAGTAGTAGTAGTGGTAGCCGTAGCAGGAATAGTAGAAGTAGTTGTAGTAGTAGAAATAGTCATAGTACCAATAGCAGCAGTGGGAGCAGTCGTAGTAGTAGTATTTCTAGTTGTTGTAGTAGTTGTAGCAACAGAAGTTATTGTACTAGTGGTAGTAGTAATAGCAATAGTAGTAGTAGTAGTAGTAGTAGCTGTAGTAGTTGCCGTAGCATTAGTCGTAGTAAGTGTTGTAGTAGAAGAAGCAGTAGTAGTAGCAGTAGTAGCAACAGTCGAAGTAGTAGCAGTAGCAATAGTAGTACTGGCTGTAACAGTCGTAATAGTAGTAGCAGTAGCATTAGCAGTAGTAGTTGTAGTAGCAATGGTACTAGTAGTAGTAGTAGCAATAGCAAAAGTAACAGAAATAGTAGTAGTAGTTGTTGTAGCAATAGCAATAGTAGTAGTAGTAGCAGCAGCAGTAGTAGTAGCATTATTTGTAGCATCAGTCGTATTATTAGTAATAGTAGTGGTAGTAGTAGCAACAACAGTAGTTGCGGTAGTAGTAGTATTTGTCATTGTGGTAGTGGTTGCCGCAGCTGTAGTTGTAGTAGTAGTAGTAGTAGTTATTGTTGTAATAGTAGTAGCAATAGTAGTAGTAGTCGTTGTAGCAGTAGTAGTAGCAGTACTAGTTATTATTATAGCATTAATGGTAGTAGCAGCAACAGTAGCAACAGTAGTATTATTAGTAATAGTTGTACCAGTAGCAGTAGTAGTAGTGGCAATAGTTGTAGTACTAGGAGAAGTCGTAGTAGCAGTAGTTGTATTAGGAACAGTAGCAACAATGGTAGTACTTGTAGTAGCGGCAGTAATAGTAGCAATAGCAATAGGAGTAGAAGTGAAAATAGTAATAGTAGTAGAAGCAACAGCAGCAGCAGTAGCAGCATTAGTGGTAGAAGTAGCAGTAGTAGTAGTAGCAGCAACAACAATATTAGTAGTTGTAGTAGTAGCAACAGCAATAGTAGTAGTAGCAGTAGCAGTAGCAGCAGCAGCAGCAGCAACAGTAGTATTGGTAGTAGCAACAACAACTGTAGTAGTAGTAGTTGTAGTAGTAGCAGCAGCCATATGTAGTAGTAGCCTAGTAGCAGTAGTAGCAGCAAGTCGCAACAAACAGTCGTATGGTAGTAGCAACAACAACTGTAGTAGTAGTAGTTGTAGTAGTGGTGGTAGTAGTAGTTGTAATAGCAGTAGTAGCAGTAGTGGCAGTAGTAGTAGTAGCAGCAGCAGCAGAAGTAGTAGTTGTAGGAGAAGTTGTAGTAGTAGTAGTATTATTAGCAACTGTAGCAACAACATTAGTAGTTGTTATACTAGCAGTAATTGTAGCAGTAGTAGTAATAGTAGCAAAAGCAGCAGCAGTAGTAGTAAAAATAGTTGTTGTAGTAGAAGCAACAGCAGCAGTAGTAGTAGTAAAATAAGTATTAGGAGTAGTAGTAGGAGGAGCAATAGCTATAGTAGTAGTAGTAGAAGTAGCAACTATAGTAGTATCAGTTGCAGTAGTAGCAGCATTAGTGGTAGAAACAGCAACAGTTGTAGCAATAGTAATAGTAATTGTAGCAGTAATAGCAGCAACAACAATAGTAGTAGTAGTAGTAGCGGCAACAACAACAATAGCAGTAGTAGCAGTAGTTATTGTTGTTGCTGTAGTAATAATAGTAGTAGCTGTAGTAGGGGCAGTAGTTGTAGAAGTAGTAGTAGTAGGATAGTAGTAATAGTAGTAGTAGTAGTAGTAGCAGCAGCAATAGCAGTAGCAGTGGTAACAGTAGTATTAGTAGCAGCAGTAGTAGTAGTAGGAGCTAGAGTAGGAGTAGTAGCAATAACAACAGCAGCAATAGTAGTAGTAGTAGTCATAGTAGTAGCAGCAATCACAGTAGTAGTAGCTGTAGCAGTTGCAACAGCATTAGTAGTAGTAGTAGTAGTAGCAGTAGTAGGAGTAGCTGTAGTAGCAGTAATAGTGGTAGTCATAGCGGAAGCAACAGCAATTCCAGTAGTAGCAGTAGCAGCAGTAATAGGAGTAATAGTAGTATTTGTAGTTGTTGTTGTAGTAGCAGTAGTTGTAGCAATAGTAGTAACAGTAGTAGCAGCAACAGTAGTGCTAGTAGTACTAGTTGTACTAGTAGTGGTAGTAGTAGCATAATTAGTAGCAGTAGAAGCAGCAGCAATAGTAGCAATAGTAGCAGTAGCAACAGCTGGAGTTGCAGTAGTAGTAGTAGTAATAGGAGTAGTAGTAGGAAATGTAGTAGAAGTAGTTGCAATAGTAGCAGTAATGGTAGTAGAAGTAGTAGTAGTAGCAGCAGCACCAGTAGTAGTAGCAGTAGTAGTAATAATAATAGTTGTAGAAGTAGCAGTTGTTGTTGTGGTAGTTGTAGTAGTTGTTGTAGCAGTTGTGGTAGTAATAGTAGCAGTAGCAGTAGTACTAGTGGTAGTTGTAGAAGTAGTAGTTGTTGTTGTAGTAATAGTTGCTGTAATAGTAGTAATAATAGTAATAGTAGTACTAGTAGTAGTAGGAGTATTTGTAGAAATAGTAGGAGTAGTAGTAGGAGTGGCTGTAGAAGTAGTAGCAGTAATAGTTGTAGTAGTAGTAGTAGTGGTAGAAGTAGTTGTATTGTAGTAGTAGTAGTAGCAAGAGTAGTAAGAGTAGAAGTGGCAGTCATAGTAGTATTAATAGTAGTTGTTGGAGTGGTTGTTGTATAGTAGTAGTTGTTGTTGTAGTACTACTAGCAGTAGTATTAATAATAGTAGTAGTAGTACTAATATTAGTAGTAGTACTATTAGTAATAGTAGTTTTTGTAGTAGGTGTTTTAGGAGGAGTAGTAGTAGTAATAGTAGTAGAAGTAGTAGTAGTAGTGGTAGTAGTTGTAGTAGTAATACTAGTAGTAGTAGTAGTAGTGGTAGTGGTAGTAGTAGTAGTAGTCGTAATAGTAATAGTTGTGGTAGTAGTAGTTGTAGCTGTAGTCGTTGTAGCAGAAGTAGTAGTAGTAAAGTGGTAGTGGCAGCAGTTGTTGCACTAGTAGTAGTAGCAGTAGCCGTACTTGCAGATGTAGTAGCAAGGGATATAGAAGTAGCCCTACCACCAGCAGTCATAGTAGAAGTAGTTGTAGTTGTTGTAGTAGCATTAGTAGTAGTAGTAGTAGTAGTCATAGTAGTAAAAGTAGCAGGAGTAGTTGTAATCGCAGTAGTAGAAGTTGAGGTAACAGTAGCAGTAGTAGTAGTCATAGTAGTAGTAGCAGCAGTTGTAGTAGTATTAGTAGGAGTAGAAGTAGGAGTAGCAGCGGCAGCAGTAGTAGCAGAAGTAATAGTAGTAGTAGTTATAACAGTAATAGAAGCTGTAGGAATTGTAGTAGGAGTAGCAATATAAATAGTAGTAGTAATAATAATAGAAGTATCAATAGTAGTAGTAGTAATACTAGCAGTCATAGTTCTTGCAGCAGATGTAGTAGCAGTGGCAATAGTAGTAAGAGCAGTAATGGAAGTCATAGTAGTTATAATAGTACTAGTAAGAGAAGTTATTGTAATAGTAGTAGTAGTAGTAGTAGAAGTAGTAGTAGTTGTAGTAGTAGTAGTAGTAGTAGCAGTAGTAGTAATAATAATATTAGTAGTACTAATAATAGTAGTAATAGTAGCAGTAGGAATAATAGTATTAGTAGTTATAGAAATAGTAGTAGTAGTAGTAATAGTTGTCGGAGTAGTAGTAGTAGTACTAGTACAAGTAATAGTAGTAGTAATAGAAGTAGTAGTTGTTGTTGTAGTAGTAATAGTTGTAGTAGTAGTAGTAGTAGTAGTTTCAGTAATTATCGCAATAGTAGTAGTAGAAGTTGTTGCCGCAATATTAGTAGTAGTAGTAGCAGCAACGATAGTTGTTGTGTTAATAGTAGCAGTAGCCGCAGCAGCAACAGAAGCATTAGTGGCGATAGTAGTATTAATAGCAGAAGTTGTAGCATCAGTTGCAGTGGAAGTAGCAGTAATAGTAGTAGCAGCAGTAGTAGTTGTAGGAGGAGTATTCGTAGTAGCAGTGGTTGTAGTAGTAGTTGTAGAAGCAGCATGAGTAGCAATTGTAGCGGCAGTGGTAGTAGTAGCGGTAGTAGCGATAGTAGCAGTAGTAGTTGTAGTAGTAGTAGTAGTAGTAGTAGTAGTAGTAGTAGTAGTGGTGGTGGTGGTGGTAATCATAGTAGTAGTTGGAGTAGTAGTTGCAGTAATAGCTATAGTAGTAGTAGTAGCTGTAGCGATAGTATTAGTATTAGTATTAGTAGTAGCAGTAGGAGTTGGAGTTGGAGTAGTAGTAGTAACAACAGAAGTAGTAGTAGTAGTACAAGCCGTAGTAGTAATAGCATTCGCTAGAGTAGTAGTAGTAATAGTAGCAGCAACAGTAGCAGTAGGAGTAGCAGTAATAGCAGTAATAGTAGTAGCCGTAGCAGGAGTAGCAGAAGTACCAATAGTACTAGTAGCAGAAGTACCAATAGTAATAGTAGTAGTAGTAATAGTAGTAGTAGTTGTAGTAGTAGCAGTAGTGGTAGCAACAAAAGTAGAACTAGTAGTACTAGTAGTTCTAGTGGTAGCAGAACTAGTGACAATAGTAGCAGCAAGAGCCGCAGCTCTAGTAGTTGTAATAGTAATACAAGGAGTGCCAGTAGTAGCTGTAGTAGTAGTAATAGTATTAGTAGTAGGAGAAGTATTAGAAGTAGTAGTAGTAGTAGCAGAAATTGTAGAAGAAGTAGTAGTAGTAGTAATAGCAGCCACAGCAATAGCAATAGTAGCAGCAGTAGCAGAAATGGTTGAGGAAGTAGTAGTAGTAGTAATATTAGCCGCAGCAACATAGTAGTAGCAGTAGTAGTAATAATTATAGTTGTAGAAGTAGAAGTAATAGTAGTAGTTGTAGTAGTAATTGTAGTCATTGTAGTAGGTGTATTAGAAGTAATAGTGGTAGTAGTTGTTGTTGTTCTGGTTGCAATAGTAGTAGCAGTGGTAGTACTTGTAGTAGTAGTAGTAGCAATTCTGGTTGTAGCCGCAGCTATAGCAGTAGTACTAGTAGTAGCAGTACAAGTAGTTGTTGTTGTAGTAGTAGTAGTCGTAGTATTAGTAATAGTAATAGTAATAGTAGTAGTAGTAGTAGTAGTAGTAGTAGTAGTAGTAGTAGTAGTAGTAGTAGTAGTATTAATAGTATTAGAAGTAGTAGGAGCAGCAGGATCAATAGTAGGAGCAGCAGTAGAAGTAGCAGCAATAGTAGCAGTAATAGTTGTAGTAGTGTAGCAGCAGAAGTAGCAGTTGTTGTTGTTGTAGTAGTAGTAGCTGTAGTCGTAGTAGCAATAGTAGTAATAGTAGTAGTCATAGTCATAGTAGTTGTAATAGTAGTAGTAGGTGTGGTTCTTGAAGTAGTAGTAGTAGTCGTACTAGCTCTAGTTGTGGTGGTAGTAGCAGTAGTAGTAATAATAATAGTTGTAGTACTATTAGTAATAGTAGTAGGTGTAACAGGAGTAGTAGTCGTAGTAGTACAAAAAGTAGTACTAGTAATAGTAGTAGAAGTAGAAGTAGTAATAGAAGTAGTAATAATTGTAATTGGTGCAGTAGTAGTGGTAATAGTAATAGTAGTAGTATTAATAGCAGCAACAATCGTAGTAGTAGTAATAGTGGTAGTAGTTATTGTTGTTGTAGTTGGAGTAGCAGTAATAGTAGCCGCAACAGTAGCAGTAGTAGTTATAAGAGCAGTAGCAGCAGGAGTAGCAATAGTAGTTGCAGTAGTCGTATCAACTGCAGTAGTAGCAGTAGTAGTAATAGAAGCAGTAGCAGTAGTTGTTGTGGCTGTAGCTGTAGTAGTAGTATAAGTAATAGTAGTAGTAGCAGTAGCAGTAGCTGTTGTAGTAGCAATAGTGGCTGTCATAGTAGTGGTATCATCAAAAGTAGTAGTAGCGGTAGTAGTAGTAGTAGTTGTAGCAGCAGAATCAATAGGAGTACTAGTAATTGTAATCGTAGTAGTAGTGGTAGTAATAATAATAGTAGTAGTACCAATAGCAGCAGTCGCAGTACTAGCAGCATTAGCAGCAATAGTAGCAGTAGTCGTTATAGCTGTAGCATAAGTAGCAGATGTAATAGCTATTCAAGTAGCAGAAGTAATTGTAGTAGGAAAAGAAGTAGTAGTAGCAGTAGTAGAAGTAGTAGCTACGACAATAGTAGTAGTAGTATTCACAGTAGTAGTAGCAGTAGTAGTGGTACTTGTAGGTGTAGTAGCAGTAGTAGAAGTACTAGTAGTAGTACCCGTTGTAGCAGCTATAGCAGCTGTAGTATGGGTAGCAGTAGTAGAAGCAGTAGTAGTAGTAGTAGTAATTGCAGTAGTTACAATAGTAGTAGTAGCAGTAGTAGTAGTGGCAGCAGCAGTAGTAGTAGTAGTAGTAGTAGTTGTTGTTGTTGTTGTTATTGTTGTAGTTGCAGTAGGAGCAGTAGTAGTAGTACCAGAAGTCATAGTAGTAGTAGTATTAGCAACAATAGAAATAGCAGTAGTAGTAGTCACAGTAGTAGCAACCACAGTAGTAATAGTAGTAGAAGTAGCAACAGTACTAGTAGCAGTAGTAGTAGTAGTAAGATAAACAGTAGGAGTGGTAGGAGTTGTAGTAGCAGTAGAAAAAGTAGCAGTAGTAGCTATAGAAGCAGCACCAGTAGTTGAAGCAGCATCAGTGATCAAAGTAGCTGTAGTAGAAGCAGCATCAGTAGTAGTAGTAGCTATTGTAGTAGCAGCAGAATTAGTAGAAATAGTACTAGAAGTAGTAGTAGTAGTAGCTATAATAGCAGTAGTAGTAGTAGCAATAGTAAGAAGTAGTAGCAGTAGTAGTAGTAGTATATTTGTACTAGTAGTAGCAGCAGTAGTAGTAGTTTTAAGAGCAGTAGCAGCCGTAGTAGCTGTAGTAGTTGCTGAAGTCATAGCAATTGTAGTTGTAGTAGCATAGGTAGTAGGGGCCACAGCAATAGAAGTTGTAGTGTTGTAGCAGTGCTAGTTGTTGCTGTAGTAGTAGTAGTATAAGTAGTAGTAGGATTGGTAGCAGTAGCTGTAGTAGTGCCAATAGTAGCAGTCGTAGTAGTGATAGCATTTACAAGAAGTAAGAGTAGTAGTGGTGGTAGTTGTAGTAGTAGTAGTCGTGATAATACTAATAGTAGTCGTAGTAGAAGTAGTAGCAGTCATAGTTGTGGTAGCATTAGCAGTAGTAGTGGTTGTTGTAGTAGTAGATGTAGTCATTGTAGTAGCAGCATTCGTAGTAGTAATAGTAGTAGTAGTAACAGTATTTGTAGTAGAAGTAATTGTAATAGAAAATGAAGTAGTGGTAGCATTAGCAGTAGTAGTAGTAGCAGCAGTAGTAGTAGTATTACTAGTAGTAGTAGTAACAGTAGTAGTGGTTGTTGTAGTAGAAGCAGTTGTAGCAGTAGTAGAAGCTGTTGCATAGTGTAGATGTAGTAGTAGCGATAGGAGTAGAAGTAGGAGTAGTTGTAGCAGTAGTTGTAGTAGTAGTAGCAATAAGAGTAGTTGTGGCAGTAGTAGTAGTAGCAACAGTCGTAGTTATCCAAGAAGGAGTAGAAGTTGTTATTGTGGGAAAAGAAGTAGTAGTAGTAGTAGTAGTAGTAGTAGAAGTAGTGGTAGTAGTAGTAGCTGTAGGAGTAGTAATAGGAGTAACAGTTGTTGTAGTGGTAGTAGTAGTAGTAATAGGAGTAGAAATAGTTGAAGTAGTGATAATAGTAGTAATATTAGTAGTAATAGTCGTCGTCGTAGTAGTAGGAGTAGTGGTAGGAGTAGTAATAGGAGTAGGAGTAGTAGTAGATGTAGTAGGAGCGTTGTAGCAGTAATAGTAGTAGCGATAGTTGTAATAGCTGTAGTATTAGTTGTAGCAGTAGCAGCAATAGCAGCAGTAGTAGTCGTAGTACTAGTTGTAGTAGAAGTTGCAATAGGAGTAGTAGTACAAGTTATAGTAGTAGTAGTAGTAATAGAAGTAGCAATAGTAGTAGTAGCAGCAGCAGCAGTAGCAGCAGTAGTCATTGTAGTAATTGTAGTTGTATTATGAGTAGTAGAAGAAGTAGTAATAGAAGTTGTAGAAGTAGTAGCAATAATAGTAGCCGCAGGAGTAGTTGTTGTAGGAGTAGCAGTAGCCGTTGTAGTAGTAGTAGGGGTAATAGAAGTATTACTAATAATAATAGTTGCAATAGTAGTAGTAGTAGTAGTAGTAGTACTAGCAATAGTAGTAGTCGTACTAGTTGTAGCAATAGCAGTAGCAGTAGTGGTAATAGTAGTAGTAGTAGTATAGTAGTAGGATTAGTAGTAGCAGCAGTCGTAGAAGTAGTAGCAGTAGTCGCAGCAGGTGTGGTTGTAGTAGCAGCTAGTGGTATTGTAGTAGTAGTAGAAAGAGTAGTTGTAGCAACAGTAGCAAAAGTAGTAGTAATAGCAGTAGTAGGAGTTGTAGCACCAGAATCAATAGTAGCAGTAGTAATAGTAGTTGTAGTAGTAGCAGTAGCAATAATAATAGTAGGAATAGTAGTAGCAGTAGTAGCAGTCGTAGTTGTGGTAGCATTTGCAGTAGTAGTAGAAGTAGTAGTAGCAGTAGTTGTAGTCAGTGCAGCAGTAGCAATCATAGTAGTAATAGTAGTAGTAGTAGTAGCAGTACTAGTAGCTGAAGTAATTGTTGTTGGAAAAGAAGTAGTAGTAGCAGCAGCAGCAGCAGTAGTATTAGTAATAGTAGTAGTAGCAATAGTAGTAGCAGTAGTTGCAAAAGTAGTGGTAGTTGTAGTAGTAGTAGTAGTAGTAGTAATAGTTGTTGTAGCAGCAGTAGTAGCAGTAGCAGTATGAGTAGAAGTGGCAGTAGTTAAAGTATTAGTACTTATAGTTCTATTAGTAGTAGTATTAGTGGTAGTAGTAGTGGTAGCAGTAGTAGTAGTAGCGGTAGCAGCAGTAGCAGCATCAGCAGTAGTAGTAGTAGCGATAGCAGCAGTAGCAGCATCAGCAGCAGTAGTAGTAGTAGTAGTAGTAGCTGTAGTAGCAGTATTAGTAGTTTGAAGTAGTTGTAATAGTATTAGAGGTAGTAGCAGTGATAGTAGTAGTAGTAGTAGCAGCAGCAATAGTAGTAGTTGTAGCAATAGTAGTAGAGGCAGCAGTCATAGTAGTCAAAGAAGGAGTAGTTGTTATTGTGGGAGAAGTAGTAGTAATAGTAGCAGTTGTAGTTGTTGTAGTACAAGTAGTCATAGTTGTAGTAGTAATAGTAATAGTAATAAAAGTGGTAATAGTAGTAACATAAGTGGTAATAGTTGCTGCTGCTACTCCTACTCCTACTACTACTACTATTGCTATTTCTACTACTACTTCTACCACTACGACTGCAACTACTACTGCTACTACTATGACTACTACTACTTCCACTACTACTCCAACTACTACACCTACTGCTAACTACTACTCCAACTACTACTCGAACTATTCCTACTACCACTACTGCTATTACTACTGCTGCTGCTGCTACTACTACTATGACTACCAGTATTACTATTACTACTACTACTACTCTTACTACTACTACTACTGATGCTGCTGCTACTACTACAACTGCTACTGCCTCCACCACTATTGCTACTACTCTTACTTAAACTACTATTACTACAACTATAACTACTAATATGACAACTACTCTAACTACTACGACTACTACAACTCCAACTCCAATTTCTACTCCTACTCGTACTACTACTACGAGTACCATTACTCCTAATACTACTAATACTATGCCTAATACTACTACTACTGCTGCTGCTACTATTACTACTAATACTACTATAACTACAACCCCGACTACTACGACTTCTACTACTACTCCAACTCCTCCTCTTACTCCTGCTACTACTTTGACTACTACTACTCCTACTTTTGCTACTGCTACAATAGTTACTACTGCAACTATTACTACTTCCACGGCTACTCTTACTCGAACTCCTACTATTACTACTACAACTAATAATAGTTTTACTACTACTACTATTGATGCTGAAAACTATCACTACTACTACTGCTACTATTATCACCACTATTATTACCACTACTCCTCCTACTTCTACTAGTGCTACGACAGCTTCCATTGCTCCTACTACTACTACTACTACTCCTCCTGCTACTGCTTCTGCTAGTACAACTAATACTGTGCCAACTACTACTGCTCCTCCATCTACTACTACTACGGCTGCTACCACCACTACTACTACTACTATTATGACTACTGCTACAACAACTACTACAACAACTACTAGTACTTCTGCTACTGCTACTACTTCTGCCACTACTACTTCTGCCACTACTACAACTACTATTATTACTACTACTACTACTACTACTACTACAACTACTACTGCTACTACTACTATGACTACTACAACTATTACTACTTCTCCTACTACTACTACTTCTTCTACTACTGCTACTACTACAACGACTACTACAGCCATTGCTATATCCACTACTATTGCTACTACTATTACAACTAGATGCTACTGCCGCTATTACTGCTACCACCACTACTACTACTACTGTTACTACTGCTACTACTATACTACTACTTCCCCTACTCCTAATACTACAGCACCAGCTACGACTAGTACTATTCCTACTTCTACTCCTTTTATAACCACAACTGCTACTATCGATACTCCTACCACTAATGCTACTACTACTGCGGCTACTTTTGTTGCTATTAGTACGACAGCCACTACTACTGCCACTACTATTACCACTGCTACTAATTCTATAGCTACTACGTCTGTTTCTACTACTACAACTACTACTACCACTACTGCCACTAGTTTTGCAACTATTGCAACTACTACTAGTACTACAACTACTACTACTACTACTACTACTACTACTACTATTACGACTACTACTACTACTACGATTACTACTGCTACTACTACTACTACTACCATACAACAACAACTACCACTGCTAGTTTTGATACTACAACAACAACAACTGCGACTTCAACTACTACTACTACTACTACTGTTGCTTCTTCAACTACCACTGCTACAGCTTCAAATGCAACATCTCCTTTTACAACTTCTGCTACTGCTACTGCTACTACTACTACCACTACTGCTGCCACGAATACTACGTCTACTACCACTTCTACTACTACTGCCACTACTAATACTACTACTACCACTACTTTTGCTACTATTGCAACTACTACTACAACAACAACTATTACTACTATTACTACTACTACTAATACTTCTACAACTACAACTACCACTACTACTACAACTACTACAACAACAACAACAACAACTACTACTACTACTACAATCGTGGCTTCTACTACTACTATTACAACTAGTAGTACTTCTATTGCTAATATTACTTCTACAACTACTACTGCTACTGCTTCAAATACAACTTCTACTTTTACTACTTCTGCTACTACTACTGCCACAACTACCACCACTACTACTGCTTCTAGTACCATTTCTGCTACTAATACCAAAACTACTATGACTACTACAACTAGTACAACTATTGCCACTGGTACTACTATTACTACTTCTACTACTACGACTGCTACTACTACTACTGCTACTAATACTACAACTACTATTGCAAGCCTTACTACGGCTACTCCTACTACTGCTACAACTACAATAACTACTACAGCTACTACTACTACCACAACTACTACTATTACTACCACTGCTACTATTACTTCTCCTACTTCAACTACTACTACTAACACTACTGCTGCTACTATGGTTTTAACTACTACAACTACTGCTAATAAAGCTACTACTACTATTGCTACTATTGCTACTACTACTACTGTTATTGCTATTACTACTACTACTGCTGCTGCTGCTGCTGCTACAATTACTACTTATCATACTACTACTACTTCTGGTACAACTTTTGCTACAACTAATACTGCTATTACTACTACTATTATTGCTGCTACAATGATTAATGGTACTTTTACTACCACTGTTATACTACAACAACTACGCTAGTACTATTACTCCTGCTACTAGTTCTACTAATAATACTATTACAACTATTACTGCTAGTACGGCTACTACTAGTGTTACTACAACTGCTACTACGGCTACTACAACAACTACTACTGCTACTGCTACTACCACTGCTGCTACTCAATTGCTGCCATAACATCTACTACTACTACTACAACTACTACTACTACTACTACTACTACTACTACTACTACTACTACTACTACTCTTGCTACTGCTACTATAACTACTACTGCTGCTACTACTATTTCTCCTGCTCCTACTACTATTGCTACTACTATTGGCGCTACTACTAATGTCACTAGTACCGCATCCACTACGTTCACTATAACAACTACTGCTACTACTACTACTCCAACTGCTGCTAGTCCTACTATTATTGTTGGCACTGCAACCACCACTACTACTACATATACTACTACTACTACTGCTCATGCTACTATTACTGCTGTTGAAACTGTTGCTATTGCTAGTACTACAAGACATACGACTACTGCAACTGCTACTACTATTGCTCTACTACTAATAATACAACTAATACAACTGCTACTTCTACAACTGCTGTTACTACAATTGCTCTACTACTACTGCTACTAGTACTTCAGCTACTACAACAACTACAACCATTATTATTTTTACTAATGATACTCCTACTACTATTGTGACTACTACTACTTTAGCTTCTACAACTGTAATTGCTACTCCTACTACCACTGTTACTATTGCTACAATAACAACTACTACTCCTCCTACTACTCCAACTACTATTACTACTACTAATACTACCGGCACTACTACTATTTCTACTACTAATACAATTGGTACTACTACAACTACGACTACTGTGACTATTGCTGTTACTATTGTTGCTATTACTTTTACTACAACCACCACCACGACTACTACTACAGCAACTGCTTCTACTACTACTACCACTACTACTACTATTACTCCTACTCCTACTACTATTATTGCAATTACTGCTACTACTGTTACTTGTACTACTACTACTACAACTACCACCACAACAACTACCACCACAACAACTACTACTACTAATGCTACTACTACTCCTACTTCTAGTACTAATGTACTTCAAGTAATACCACTACAACTAATACTACTACCATTACTACTACTACTACTACTATTATTACCGCACTTATGCTACGTCTATTGCTACTACTACTACTACAACTACAACTACTACTACTATTTCTACTACGTCTATTGCTACTAGTTCTGCTGCTACTACTACAGCTGCGACTACTACTGCAACTTCTACTACTAATACTACTAATACTACCGCAACTACTACCACCACTACTGCTACTTTTACTGCTCCTACTGCTACTACTGCTGCTAGTGCTACTACAACTAGTACAACCTCTACAACTACTACAACTACTGCTACTACTGCATTGTTGCAACTACTACTACTACTTCTGCAACTACAACTACTGCTACTACTGCAGCTACTACTACTACTACTACTTCAACTACTACAAGTTCTGCAACTATTGTTGCTACTTCTACTGTCACTGCTACTACTGAAATACTACTATTACTACAACTACGCCTCCTCCTCCTCCTACTACTACTACTGTGGCTTCTGCTACTACGACTACTACTGTAGCTTTTGCTACTACTACTACTACCACTGCGGCATCCGCTACTACTAGTACTACTACTACTACTTCCTACAACAACTACAATAGCTATTGTTACAACTATTACTACAACTACTTCTACTACTTCTGTAGCTGCTACTACTAGTACTGCTTTTACTACTACAACTATCTCTACTACTGCTACTGTTACTACTACTGCTACTACTACAACAACTACTATTGCTTCCACTGCTACTAGTGTTGCTCCTACTGCTACTACTGCTACTATTGTTGCTCCTACTACTATTACTATGACTACTACTATAACAACTGCTACTGCTACTACTACAATACTGCTACTACTACCACTATTACTACTAATACTGTGGCTACCACAATTGCTGTTACAACTTCTGCTACTACTACTACTACTTCTACTACTACTACTACTACTACGACAACTATTACAATAATTGCTACTTCTACAACTAATACTACAACTACTACTACCAATATTACTACTAATACGGTGGCTACCACAATTGCTATTACTACTTCTGCTACTACTTTTACCATTTCTACTTCTTCTACTGCTACTGCAGCTACTACGACTGACAATTACAACAACTACTACTACTTCAACTACTTCTACTACTGCTGCTACTACTCCTTCTGCTACTACTGCTACTACTGCTACTACGACTACTACTACTTCTACTACTACTTTTGCTACTACTCCAACTACTTCAACTACTATTTCTACTACTACAATTACTAATACTACTACAGCCACTACTACAATAACAACAACAACTACTACTATGGCTACTACTACGGCTACTACTACTGCCACTACTACGACTACTATTTTTTCTACCATTGCTACTACTACTAGTACTGTTGCTAATGTTGCTACAACTGCTACAACAATTGCTATTTTCACTACCACAACTATTACTACAATTACTTCAGCTTCTGTTACTACTACTACTACTTCTACTACTTTCACTACTACTACTTCAACTACTACTGCTACCACTGCTACTGTTGGTTCCATTACTCACACTACTTTTGCTGCAACAGGTACTGCTACTACTACTTCTACTACTTATTCTTCTACTCCAGCAATTACAACTACTGCTACTTCTTCTCCTACTACTACTACTACTACTGCTTCATTTATCGGTATGGTATCTACTACTACTACAGCTTCTACGACTTCAACTACTACTTTTGCTACTGCGACTACTACTGCTATTACTACTACTAGTTCTGCTACAACTTCAACTACACCTACTTTTACTACTGCTCCTACAGCAATTATTGCTACTACTACTATTGATGCTACTGCTACTACTACTACTGATGCTACCACTACTACTGCTACTACTACTACTACTATTATTACTACTACTGCGACTACTACTGCCGCTACTATTGCAACTACTACTGCTACAGCTACTCCTACCAATACTACTGCTACCACTAATACTACACCTACAAATTTTATTATTACTACTACTACTACTACTACAACTAGTACTAATGCTGCCGCTATTTCTACTACTATTACTTCTACTACAACAACTAGTACTACTATGACAACTACTGCTAGGACTACTACTTCGGCTACTATTACTATTTCTAGTACTACTACTACTACTATCACTACTACTACTACAACTGCTACCTCTGCTACAACAACTACAGCTACAACTACTAATACTACAACAACAACAACAACAACAACAACAACTACTACTACTACCACTACTACTAAAACCATTAATACTACTACTGCTGCTACTTCTACTATAACTACTACTACTACTATAACTACTACTACTTCTATGACTATTGCTACTGCTACTACACTATAACTACTATTACTACTACCACTACAATTACTACTACTTTTACTACTGTTCCTTCTACTACTACTAATACTACTACTGCTACTGCTAGTACTATTACTACTACTATTGCAAGTACGGCTACTACTAATACTACTACTATTACTACCACTACTACTACTTCTACTACAACTACTACTAATACTGCTGCAGCTGTTGCTAATACTATGACTACTATTGCTGCTACTGCTACTGCTACTGCTACTTGTAGTACCACTACTATGACTACTACTGTCACTACTACTACTAGTACTACTACTGCTACTTCTTCTACTACTTTTGCTATTGTTGTTGCTGCTACCACTACTACTGTAACCACTACTAACAATATTTCTACTTTTGCTACTATTATTAGTTTTGCTACTACTACAGCTGCTACTGCTGTAGCTACTACTACTACAACTACTATTACCACTATTACTGCTGCTGTTGCTGCTGTTGCTTTGGTGTTATTGCTATTGTAACTACTATTACTACAATTGCTGCTACTTCTTCCTCCTACTACTATTATTGTTACTACTACTACTACAACTGATAATACTACTGCTAGGGCTACTACAACTAATATTGTTGCTATTGTTGGTACTACTACTAGTGCCTATGCTATCACTCCTATAATTACTACTAATGCTACTACTTCTGCTACTACTAATACTACTACTACTATGACTACAACTACAAATGCCACTATTACTACTACTATTACTACTACAGCTACTACTACTACTACTACTACTACTACTACTACTACTGCTGTTGCTGCTGCTACTACTACTTCTACTATTACTACTATTTCTAGTAGTACTGATGCTACTGCAACTGCTACTACTACTACTGTCATCACTATTACTACTGCTACAACTACTACCACTACTACTACTGCTACTAATACTGTTACTGCAGCTACTGCTACAAATACTACTCTTACAACTTCTCCTACTACAATTACTATTGCTACTAGTATTATAACTACTACTGCTGCTGCTTCAACAACTAGTGCTACTGCTACTACTTCTTCTTGCTACTACTACTATAGCTGTGACTACTACAACTACTAATACTACTGCTACTACATCTACTAGTACTATTCCTGGTACTACTACCATTAGTAAACAACTATTGTTGCTACTGTTGCTGCTAGTACTACTGCTACTGCTCTTGCTACTACTACTGCTGCAGCTACTACAACTACTACTGCTGCAGCTACTCGTGTGACTACTACTGCTACTACAACTACTATAACTACTACTCCTACTATTGCTACTGCTACTACTACTACTACTACAACAGCTTCTACTACTGCTTTTACTGCTATTGCTACTACTACCACAATTACTTTTACTACTACTTTGACTACTCCTACTACTACTACTGCTACTACTGCTATTATTGCTACTACTACCACTTATGCTAGTACTACGACCGCTACCGATGCTACCGTTACAACTATTACAACTGCTACTACTGCTACTACTACTCCTCCTCCAACTACTCCTACTACACTTATTACAACTACTGCTATTGCTACTACTGCTACTGCTGCTACTCCTACTATTGCTACTCCTACTAATACTACTGCTGCCACCACTACTACTATTACTGCTGTTGTTACTTCCACTACTATTACTTCTAGTACAACTACTACTACAATGACTACTACTGCTATAACTAGTTCTTCTGCTACTGCTATTACTACTACTATTTTTGCTGCTGCTGCTACAACAACAACAATTGCTACAACTATTGCTACTGCAACTTCTACTCCTGCTACTACTACTTCTACTAGCCTTACACTACTGCCACTACTTTCGTTTCTACTATGACTACTACTAGAATTGCTACTACTCCTGCTGCTACTGCGGCTACTGCCACTACTGCCTCTACGACTACTGCTACTACTATAACTACTTCTACTACTTTTACGACTGCTGCTCCTATTGCAACTACTATCACTACTACTATTGCTATAGGTAATATTACTACTACAACTGCTACTACTATAACTACTACTACTGTAACTAGTGCTACGGCTACTATTACTACAACTACTACAACTAATACTACTGCTACTCCTACTACTACTACTACTATAGCAACTACTACAATAATTGCTGCTACTACTACAACTGCTGCTACTCTACTCTATTACTATTGCTACTATTTCTTCTACTCCTACTACTACTATTAGTAATACTCCTGCTACAACTGCAACAACTATTATTTTTACCAAAGATACTCCTACTGCTTCTGATACTACTCCTGCTACTACTACTAATACCACTAGTACTAATATGGCGACTACTAGCATTGCTATTACTACTTCTGCTGCTACTACGGATATAATTACTACTATTGCCACTACTTCTACTACTACTGCGCTGTTACTACTACTACTACTACTACTACTACTACTACTACTACTACTACTAATACTAGGACAACTACTAATACTACTACTTCTACTATTACTACTGCTGCTGCTCCTGCTATCACTAACACTACTACAACTATTGCTACTATTACTGCTAATACTACTAGTACAACAAATACGACTACTATTTCTACTACAACAACAACTAATACTACTTCGTCTACCACAAAATCTACCACTACTACTGCTACACCTACTACTACTACAACTAGTATAAGTTATGTTGTTGCTACTACTGCTACTACTGCTACTACTACCACTACTGCTGCTTTTGCAACTACTGCTACTACTACTACTACTGCAACTACTACTACAACAACAACTACTACTACTACTTCTGCTATTGCTACTATGGCCGCCGTGATGACTACTACTACTATTTCTCCAACTATTGCTACCACCACTACTACTTCTACTACTGCTAAAACTACTACCATAACTACTACGACTGTTACTACTGCTGCTGCTATTATCGGTACGACTGCTACTATTGCTACTACAACTACTATGGCTACTATTGCTACTACTTCTGCTACAATAAGAACAGCAGCTACTACTAGTGCTACTACAAATATTACTACAACAACAACTACTACTACTGCTGCTACTATTACTACTACTACCACAATGGCTGCTACTGCTACTGCTACTACTACTTCTCCTACTATTATGACTACAGTTGCTACAACAACAACAACAACTACTACTGTTACTACCACTACAACTACTACTGCTACTTCTGGTACTGCCGCTATTACTAATACTACTGTGGCTAATACTACCACTACTGTTGCTACTACTAATACTACTGTTACTACGGATGCTACGACTGCTACAATGACTACAACAACTACTTCGCTACTACTTCTACCGCTATTGTGGCTACTACTATTACAACAACTACTAGTACTACTACAACTACTACTTCTACAATAACTATAACAACTACTACTTCTAATTCAACTACTGTTACTACTTCTACTACCACATCTCCTACTACTAACATTGCTACTACTACTGCAACTACCATTGCTACTGCTACTACTACTGCTGTTGCTGCTTCTAATACAACTGCTATTGCTACTACTGCTACTATTACTATTATTGCTACTACTAACACCAGTACTACTACTACTACTACTACTACTACTACTACTACATATACTGCTATTACTGCACTGCTACTACCCTCATTACTGCTACTAATACTACTACTTTAACTACTACTACTACTACTACTTCTACTGCTACTATTGCAACTACTACTACTACTACTATTGCTACAACTTGTACTGCTCCTCGTCCTCCTCCTGCTATTACTACTACTATTACTAGTACTACTACAACATCTACTACTACTACTACTACTACGACTACTAGTTCTACTCCTGCTACTACTACTACTTCTACAACATGTACAAGTACTTCTACTTCTGCTACTACTATCACTACTACTACTGCTACAACTACTACTACTTCTGTTATTACTTCTACTGCAAGTACTATGACTGCAACAACAACATTAACTACTACTACGACTCCAGGTACAGGAACTATATGATTACGGCTACAACTACTAATACGGCTACAACTACTAATGCTACAACCTCTACTACTACTACTGCAGCTACTACTACAGTACTACTACAACTACTACTATTGCTACTAGTATTACCTCTAATACTTCTGCTATTGCTACTGCTACTCCTACTACTACTACTACTACTAGAACAACAACTACTACTACAACTACAACTACTACTCCTACTACTACACTACTACTACTATTGCTTCTACTACTACTTCTACTTCTACTAATACTAGTACTACTACTTCAACTTCTACTTCTGCTACTACAGGTAGTACTACTACCACTACTGCAACTTCTACTACTGCTGTTGCAACTTTTACTACCATGGCTACTGCTACTACTACTACTATTGCTACTACTACTCCTCTTACCACCATTACTACACCAATTACTACTTCTACAACTATTACCATGACTATTGTCTACTACAACTACTAAAACAACTACTACTACCGCTACTACTATTACCACTACTGCTATTGCAGCTAAGACTTCTACTACTTTTGTTGCTATGGCTACTCCTACTACTACTACTGTTACTACTACCACTATTATTACTACCACCACTATTACTACTATTAGTACTACTACTTCGACTACTGCTACAACTGTTACTACTACTACTATTACTACTACTTCTTTGACTGCTACTACTGCAACTACTATAGCTACTATTGCTACTACAAGTGCTTCTATTACTACTCTTGCAACTACTACTACAACTACTTGCACTACTACAGTTACAACTACTAATACTACTACTGCTGTTGCTACTACTATTGCTACTACTACTACTCTTACTATGCTACTACTACTACTTCATCTGTTACTACAATAGTTGTTACTCCTACTAATATTACATCTGCAACTACTAGTATTACTATCAATACTGCTACTACTGCTACTTGTACTACTACTAATACTACCACTACTACGACTACTACTATTACTACTACTACTACTACCAATACTGCCTCCGTTGCTCCAACAACTACTACTACCACTATTGCCACTATTACTACAACTACTACTAGTACTGCAACTACTGATGCTGCTACTACTACTACTGATACTACTTTTGCAACTACGACTACTGCTACTACTTCTCCAACTACTACTACTACTACTACTACTGCTGTTGCTACTACTGGTACTGTTGCTACTGCTACAACTTCAACTACAAGCACTACAACAACAACTACTATTGCTACTACTATTACTTGCATGACTATTACTGCTGCTGCTGCTGCTACAATTATCGCCGTACTACTGCTCTACTACATCTACTATTGCTATTACTATTGCCACTAATACTAATGCTATTACTTTTGTAGCTACTACTACTACTGTTGCCGCAGCTGCTGCTGCTTCTACTTCGACTACCGTAGCTACTACTACTGCTGCTGCTTCTACTACTACTACTACCACTGCAGCTACTACTAATACCACTACTATGATCGCTACTGCTAATGCTACTATAGCTGCTATTGCCCTTACTATTGCTGCTACTGCTACTACTACTATACCTACTTCTCCTACTACTCTAACAACTACTACTGCTACTACTACTAATACTACTGCTACTACCACTACTGCTACTATTACTACGGCTGCTACTACTACAACTACTACTGCTATTACTACTACTACTACTATAACAACAACTACTACTACTACAACTGCTTTTCCTACTACTGCTGTTACTACTACTGTTGCTACTACTACAATTACTACTCCTAATAATACTACAACTTCTACTATTACGGCTGCTATTGACTACTACTTCTATTGCTACACCTACTACTACTCCTACTATAACTACTACAACTCCTCTTACTACTACTAGTGCTATTACTACTACTACTACTACTAGTACTACTGCTACTCCTAAACCTACTACTACTAGTACTACTATTGCTGCTGCTACCACTTTTGATACACCTACTACTACTGCCAGCACAACTACTACTACTGCTGCTACTCCTACAACTACTTCTACTACTACTAATACTAACACTACTAATCCTTCTGCTGCTGCTGCTACTCAAACTACTACGACTATTAGTACTACTACTATTATTATTACTACTACTACTACAACTACTACTGCCACTACCACTACTACCGTTACAACTACTACACTTACTACTTCTCTTACTACTACTACTACTCTACTACTACTTCTAGTACTACTACCGCTACTTATGTTACAACAACTACTACTATTACGACTCCAGCTACTACGACCCCTACTATTACTAGTTCTACTACTACTGCTGCTGCTACTACAACAACAACAACTACTACTACTCCAACAACTACTATTACTACTGCTACTACAACTACTTCTACAGCTGCTCCTACAACTAATCCGACTAATACTACCACAACTCCTACTACTGCTGATACTACTACTACTAGTATTGTTACTACTACTACTGCTACTACTACAACTATAACGATTACTACTACCACTACCACTACTATGACTACTACTACTACTACTACTATTACGTCCACTACTACTACTACTTCTAGTTCTACTAGTATTGTCGCTACTACTACAACAACTACTACTACTACTACTATCACGACTACTACTGCTGCTATTGTTACTACTACTACAATTGCTACAACTACTCCTTTTACGGCTAGTACAACTGCTACCACTACTACTACTGCTACTACTATGACCAGTACTACAACTAATACTACTACAACTACCACCTCTAGTACTACAACTGCTACTATTATTACTACACTACTACTACAACAACTACTAGTAGCACTACTACTGCTATTACTACTACTACTACTACAACTACTACAACTACTCCTACCATGACTACTACTACTACTACATCTACTACTGCGGCTACTGCTACTGCTACTGCTAGTCCTATTACTACTACTACTACTGCCACTACTACTACCACTACTACTACTGCTACTATTACTACTAGTACTTCAACTACTACTACTTCCTCTTAGACTACTACTACTACTATCGAAACTATAATAGCTACTACTATTACTACTAGTACTACAACCACTAGTACAACTTCTTATACTGCACCAAATACAACCCTTGCTGCTGTTATTGCTACTACAACTGCTACTACCGCTCATACAACTACTATTACTACTATTGCTACTATTACTTCTATTGCTACTACTACCTCTATAGCTATTGAGACTTCTGCTGCTACTACTTCTTCTGTTGTTGCTACTACCACAACTACTATTAAGACAACTGCTACTACTACTGCAGTTGCTACTAATATTACTACTATAACTACTACTACTACTACCTCTATTGCTACTTCTGCTGCTATTACTATAACAACAACAACAACAACAATAACTACTACTACTACTACTACTACTACTACTACTACTACTACTACTACTACTACTACTACTACTTCTACTTCTAATACTTCTACCACTGCTACTACTACTGCTACTACTACTGGAACTACTGCTACCACTACTTCTCTAACTCCTACTCCTACGGCTACTCCTAGTACTACTTCTACTGCTACAACTACAACTACAACAACTACAATGACTACTACTACTTCCACTAGTACTACAACTACAATTTTTCAAACTACAGCTAGTCCTACTAGCACTACTACTACTGTTGTTACTGGTACTACTACAACAACTCCTATTACCACAACTACTACTACTACTACTGCTAGTACTACTACTCCTCCCCCTAACACTCCTACGACCTCTACAACTATTAGTCCATCTACTGCTGCAACTACTACACTCTTGCTACTACTACTACTACTACTACTACTACTACTACTACTACGAGTACTACTATTATGAATATTGCAACTGCTACTACTGCTCCTACTACTATTACCTCTACAACATTTAGTCGTACTAATACTACCACTCCAAAAACTCACACTACTACTACTACAACAACAATTGCTACTGCTACTGCTACTACTACTACTACTACTTCCACTACTACTACTACTACTACTACTACTACCACTACTACTACTACTACTACCACTACTATTACTACTTCTACCACTGCTACTACTGTTACTACTACTACTACTAGTACTACTGCTACTATTACTACTACTACATCTAGTACTACTACAACTGCTACTATTACTACACTTCTACTACTACAACTTGTACTAGCGCTACCACTACTACAACAACTACTACTATTCTACCACTACTACTACTACTACTACTACTGCTGCTGCTGCTGCTGCTGCTGCTACTAC
>RXID01002738.1:0-18957 GCA_005019695.1 Trichopus zeylanicus subsp. travancoricus | reverse complement strand
CCAGGGTATCCCGTCTTGCTTCGGGTTCTGCTTTTTGTAGGTCCTGGAGTAGGACGGCAACAATCTCAGTGTCCTCTTCCTCTAGTGCATCAGAGGTAGGAATGGAGGCATACTGGTTGAAGCGCAAGGACACTCGTCCATCCAAGAGCGTATGACATGTGACTTCCGAGGGTGTCAGGGGTACTGGGATAGCGCGAGAAGGCTGGAGAAGCCAGTTCATCCCGCATAATTGTTCTGTTGAGTACCGCTTCCCAGGGAGAGCATGTATCCCATGACTAGCCAGATAGTCAATAACGCCTGTGACCTCATAGGCAAAGGCCACATTCGGGGTGTTCGAGAGACGCCCGATAAGTCCTCGGGTGATGAGTAAGTTTGCTTCACCACACCGCCAAGTGGCATAGCCACGAGTAAGCAGGGAGATCTGTATATTCCTGTAAAAGTCACCAAGTGTAAGCATCATATCAGGAATGATATACACCAGCTGACTTCCCTGTGTCAGGTCTACTTCCATAGTGGCGATTAAGGCTTTGTCACCATGCCATCGGTTGTCTCGGAACACAACAAGGGCCATCGTTCCCTCGGCATGTCGATGGAGGATCTGTAATCGAACCTGCATCACGCCAAGATGAATAAACTTCATCTTACTGTGTACCAGCTGTTGATAACTTTCTTCTTGAATAAAATTGCGGTCCACTTGTGCGTCTCCTACGCAGCTGATGGACTCTTCAGAACGATGCATATACACCCTAGGGTGATCATCGTCTGTGCGGGAATGATAAAGGACTTCGGCGGGGGCGATAGCTGCCCTCTCCCGCATCGAGAGTCGCAATTGTTCCTGGGGGTCAAGATGTTGTTCCAGGAGATGTTCCGTTGGTTGGCCTGTGAGACGGCGGAATATCCGTCGTGTGGCCTGCTGTGTGTTGTACAGTCGGCGTTTGGTTCGCCGGTAGTCCCGGATTTGGTCCTCGACCAAGGGCTGGGGCTGTTGTTCCTGCAGCCGAACCTGAGAGGTTGCCATTTAATTTGGCTTGTTCCTCCTGCAAAATAAGCAAAGGGTCCTTGTTCACAAGTAGTCTCCCACGTGGTTCGGGAGGCCGTACTTTTGGACCGAGCGACAACTGCTCAAGTCGTGTGAGGAGGGACTCAGGAACAGAGTTCCTTGGTTGTCGTGTTCTTAGGAACTGGAGATCACTCTGAATTTCTTTCAGGGTCTCTGCTATTTGCACCAGGAGCTGGATTTGAGTATTGTTTTGTTTGAGAATGGCGATATTTTGGGCAGAGGTGCTAAGACACTCACTAGGTTTGACAAAATCGGTTGCTGGGTGATCAATCGGTTCTACGGCCTTCAAGGCTTCTTGGTAAGAGATGGTTGTTTTAGCTGGCAAGAAAGTGTTCATACACAAACAGGGACGGAGATGAAGAAGAGAAACAGTCTAAGTACTCGAGAGTCCAAGTGTGTGGTATCGATCCCTCCGTATCGAACAAGAGATGAGTACTAGGAGGATGTCAAAGGCTTTGCCAAGTATCAGTCCTGCTCATCCGACTGGCAGCTACTGCCTCTTGCAGATTTACGCGCACTGCGGCCTTTTGCAGTTCAGACACTAAGCTTGGCGACAGAGCTCAGTTCGATACGGAACTGGAAATACTACTCAGCTCATCCGACATGGTGGCAGGGATACCAGGGATTTTGCGGGTTTTTGCGGAAATGGAAATACTCAGAGAAGTTTTTGGCTAAGTTCTTGCGTGCCTTGCATGAAGGCCCAAGAGCTATATTTATAGCGGAAGGATACAACTGTGATAAGAGCTTACATCAAGAGGGGACAGCAGTGGGCTGCTGTTAGCTATCTTATCTACTTTACATAAAGAGGGATAAGGTGGCGATGCGTTTCTTCTGGTTTAAGTAAAGTAGCGATGCGTTTCTTCTGGTTGAAGTAAAGTAGCGATGCGTTTCCTTTGCTTCGCGCGCAAGTAAGCTGGTCCGGTTCAGAACAGGAAGGCAGGCAGTCGTTGTGCTGAGTCAGCTGTGAGGTTGACTGCTGTTTCGAGTTGTGTGTCGATTTGTGTGAGAACAGGGTACCACTGGGCCCAGAAGTTACCCGTGGGCTTGTGTTTTGCGCGCTTTGCTGCTTCTGCTAACTTGAGGGCGTACAGGGCCCGGAAGTGTTGGAGGGCGGTAAGGGCGTTTTGGGCACTTTGGCGCTCCAATTGTTGCAGCTGCCTTCTTGTAGCATCATATTCGGTGAGGGACAGGGGGAGGTCCCGGAGATGACGGAGTTGTTGGTCATAGTGTTGCACAAGAGAGTGGCCGCTGTAAGGTATTTCTGTATGATGTGCGGGGCTGCTTGTGGTGCTTCCTGGACGGTGGTGGCTATTAGATGGAGGGCCTCCAGATCTGTTGGGACAGGCCATCCTGAAAAGGCAAGGGCAGTGATCAGTCGTGAGAGGGTGTCAGCCAGGTGGTTGTCTCCTCCGTGAACATGTTCGAACTGCATCGTCAGTCCTGTGCCTGTGATATAATCTGTGAAGGCCATCCAGCGTACACGGGAAGGCTTGTTGTTGGCTGATTTATTGAAGAAACTAATAATTGCCTGACAGTCCGTCCGGATTGTCAGTTCAGCCTTGTCCAAATAATATATTTTTAGCGCCTCTAAGGAATTCATCACGGCAAAGAGCTCAGCATCAATTGTTGATTTGAGTGGCTGAAATTTGCCGCTGGCGTAGGCGCAGATCCTTTCGGTTGATTTGGGGTCATACTTCTGTGGTTTCCATTTGCAGATTCCACCCCATCCGGTCATACAACCGTCTGTTTCCAGAATCATGTAGCTGTGTTCTGGTGGTAGTTCTAGATCTGGTAATTGCTGCACCAGTGCTTTGATTCTGGCTACTAAGTCCCAGTCTTGAGTATTCCACCGTTTTTCTCCGGTTGGACTGGTCTTAGCGTAGAGTGGCCCGAGTAATGTTCCCAAATTGGGAATATAATTCCGGGCGTAATTCAGTATTCCGAGCCAAGCTCGGAGCCCTTTTGTGGTCAAGAGTTCTTGTTCCTGAAAGGTGGCGATCTTCTTGATAATATGGGGCTGTAATTTGATCCGCTGGTTACCCAGCACTGCCCCAAGAAATTCGACTTCGGAGACCGCGAGCTTCATTTTGGTTGGGCTCAGAATTAGCCCATAAGTCTTGCAGATCTGAAGCATGGTCTGCAAGTGTTGTTCATGTTCTGCTACAGAGGAAGAGAATACCAGAATATCATCGATGTAGACGGCAATAAAGTCTTCTGTTCCTTTGAAGCAAGAATCCATCTTCCTTTGGAAGATGGCAGGTGCATTTTTTAACCCGAATGGCATGACTAGCCATTCGTAGAGACCATCGGGGACCCAAAAGGCGGTCCAAGCGACCGAGTCAGGATGCATGGCAACTTGATGAAAACCTGACTTAAGGTCAAATTTGGAGTAGATACGGCTTCGACTCACCTTGTGTAGGATGGTATTAATCCCAGGGAGACTATACTGGTCCTTGTGAGTGATATCATTGAGGCGCCGATAATTAAAGACCATGCGCTCTTTTCCTTTGACTTCTTGACCAGTCTGGGGATCAATATAAGTGCCGGAATTGACAATAATCGCTGTTGTGCGATGCCGGCTTTTGCTGGGTCTGATGACTCCAAGATCCAGGAGAGCTTTGACATGTTTCGCATATGCAGCTTTTGCTTGTGGAGTGATATGCTTCAGAGGCCGGTCTTCAATAATGAAATCCGGATTCTTAATGTCAAGCTGGCAGAGGATCTGATTCTTGGCCCAGTATTTGAGCGGGTTATCACCAATATAACCCTGTTGCCGCAGTTCCTCCAGGATGGAGCTTAGCTTTTTGGTGAGCTGCTGTTGCGGTTGTGTTACGGCATATTGTACCGCTTCCTGAATGTGAAGATACTCCTCCTCTTCGAGATCCAGCTCTGCAATGGCTGCTGCAGTGGGAACAGAGGGAAGAGTATGAATGGTCGTGACGTTTTTATAAAACGTCACTGTATTGCCTTCAATCCGCACGCCGCCCTGCATGGCGCGGATGAAGTTGCAGCCGAGGATCATCTGAATATCCTCCCCGAGCTTCATTGGGAAGGCATACGTGTAGGGGATTCGGAAGATATTTTCCCCAATCAGCATTCGGCCAACTTTCAGTTTCTTGTTCGCCGAGGTTCGTGAATTGATGCCGCTAAAATGTACTAGGAAGGGATTAGCTTCCAGGGCATCATCAGGAGCGACACCTTGGTCAATGCAACAGGTCGTTGCTCCTGTATCAAGGATGGCGTTAACCTCAAAGGGAACAACCTGAGGAATATTAAATTTCACCTTCAGGTTGTACAGCATATTTTTGGTTCGCCGTGGTTGTGGGGGAGGCACTTGAGCTTCTGCGGCTAGCAGCTGTTGTGTATTCTCCACGAGGAAAACGTGCAGATCTCCCACCACGCTTCCAGGGGCGCAAGGGGTGGCCAGGTGGTCACGCTGGAGGTCATGACGTTCGAGTACGAGACGGTCAACCTCCATGGTAGCCTGTTCCAGGTCATGGTACTTCTGTTTCCAATGGTTCGCCTCTTGTTGTAATTGGCGGAGGCGGAGTTGCAAAGCATCATTTTCTGCCTGGGCTGTGGCGAGCTGTTGTTGTAACTGCGTCTGTTGCCCTTCACAAGCAGAAATGTACTGTTGTTGTTCAAGGAGTAAGGTTGTGGTGTCATACCTTGCTGTGGAGTATTTCCATTTCCGCAAAAACCCGCAAAATCCCTGGTATCAGAGCTCAGTTCTTTCCATGGCTGAGTAAAACCCCTTCGGTCTAGGTACTCTTTAGGGGCGAGTGTGTTGGTTTCCAACCGTATGGCCGTTACTACCCAGACCATCGTGTGCCGAAAAATCCTGGATTGACCCCTCGGGTGGCACAGAGGCTGGACCTAATAAGTCCACCGCAAGGTCAATATTGGGAAAGAAGTAGGTAACCCTGGTTTAGGTGAGAAGGAGACTGAAGTATGTCTTCTGCCAAGCTTAGTGTCTGAACTGCAAAAGGCCGCAGTGCGCGTAAATCTGCAAGAGGCAGTAGCTGCCAGTCGGATGAGCAGGACTGATACTTGGCAAAGCCTTTGACATCCTCCTAGTACTCATCTCTTGTTCGATACGGAAGGATCGATACCACACACTTGGACTCTCGAGTACTTAGACTGTTTCTCTTCTTCATCTCCGTCCCTGTTTGTGTATGAACACTTTCTTGCCAGCTAAAACAACCAGCTCTTACCAAGAAGCCTTGAAGGCCGTAGAACCGATTGATCACCCAGCAACCGGTTTTGTCAAACCAAGTGAGTGTCTTAGCACCTCTGCCCAAAATATCGCCATTCTCAAACAAAACAATACTCAACTCCAGCTCCTGGTGCAAATAGCAGAGACCCTGAAAGAAATTCAGAGTGATCTCCAGTTCCTAAGAACACGACAACCAAGGAACTCTGTTCCTGAGTCCCTCCTCACACGACTTGAGCAGTTGTCGCTCGGTCCAAAAGTACGACCTCCCGAACCACGTGGGAGACTACTTGTGAACAAGGACCCTTTGCTTATTTTGCAGGAGGAACAAGCCAAATTAAATGGCAACCTCTCAGGTTCGGCTGCAGGAACAACAGCCCCAGCCCTTGGTCGAGGACCAAATCCGGGACTACCGGCGAAACAAACGCCGACTGTACAACACACAGCAGGCCACACGACGGATATTCCGCCGTCTCACAGGCCAACCAACGGAACATCTCCTGGAACAACATCTTGACCCCCAGGAACAATTGCGACTCTCGATGCGGGAGAGGGCAGCTATCGCCCCCGCCGAAGTCCTTTATCATTCCCGCACAGACGATGATCACCATAGGGTGTATATGCATCGTTCTGAAGAGTCCATCAGCTGCGTAGGAGACGCACAAGTGGACCGCAATTTTATTCAAGAAGAAAGTTATCAACAGCTGGTACACAGTAAGATGAAGTTTATTCATCTTGGCGTGATGCAGGTTCGATTACAGATCCTCCATCGACATGCCGAGGGCACGATGGCCCTTGTTGTGTTCCGAGACAACCGATGGCATGGTGACAAAGCCTTAATCGCCACTATGGAAGTAGACCTGACACAGGGAAGTCAGCTGGTGTATATCATTCCTGATATGATGCTTACACTTGGTGACTTTTACAGGAATATACAGATCTCCCTGCTTACTCGTGGCTATGACACTTGGCGGTGTGGTGAAGCAAACTTACTCATCACCCGAGGACTTATCGGGCGTCTCTCGAACACCCCGAATGTGGCCTTTGCCTATGAGGTCACAGGCGTTATTGACTATCTGGCTAGTCATGGGATACATGCTCTCCCTGGGAAGCGGTACTCAACAGAACAATTATGCGGGATGAACTGGCTTCTCCAGCCTTCTCGCGTTATCCCAGTACCCCTGACACCCTCGGAAGTCACATGTCATACGCTCTTGGATGGACGAGTGTCCTTGAGCTTCAACCAGTATGCCTCCATTCCTACCTCTGATGCACTAGAGGAAGAGGACACTGAGATTGTTGCCGTCCTACTCCAGGACCTACAAAAAGCAGAACCCGAAGCAAGATGGGATACCCTGGGGGAACCCAGTGGCAAATTTGACTATTATGTCAGGTATGCAGCACCTCCCTCTTACTTCGAGCCCTTCCCCATGATCCCTACCGGATGGGATGTTGATCCTAGCCCAGCTGCACAAGAAATAACTCAACAGCAACAGACCAGTACCAGAAGGCGACAGAAAACCCGTAAAGTGATGCCAGCACGAAAGTGGCGCCAGCGCCTGACTCAACAGCGGCAAGAGTGGCGACCAAAAGGGAGCAGTAGCCAGACTCCACCCTGCGGAACCCATGCAGGAGATACACGCCCAGGGGCCTCTGTACTCCGGTCCATGGATCCACCGCAGGAGGAGGCTGATGACAACTTCCACTTAATCGCCACCTGGCCTCAGGAAGATATGTCCAACCCGACTACAGATCCGGAAGAATACTGTGAGTATTTACAGTATTATCATGATCATGAAATCCTTGCTACTCTCGGTGAAGATAGCTGGGATATGGACTATCCGCAACGGGCACCACAACAGGCAAAGCCAACTGAACGGCTTTGCTCTTCGTCCATTGTGTCCGAATACAGGCCTCCGGTTGATTCCACGATGGGTCCAGTCAACTACCCGCCAGCGGCAAGAACTGACCCTGGTCCAAGCCACGGACCAACGGTGGAAAACTACATCCCAAAGAACCTGAGGTTTAAAGCAAAAAATACGTCAGAATGGTGGAACCTCCCTTCGGCTCAACAGCAATCTGGGGCAATCTTCGTCATGCCCCTGCAAATTGGCCAATTCAACGACGTATTTATGCGTTGGGAGTCGATCACCAAAAATACAGTAGCCCTACAAGGTTTTACCGACGCTCGGACAAAAACCGAGTTCATTGAAAACCTACTGGGAGAATCTGAGAAACTAGCATGGATCCAATGGCGGATGGCTTATCCCATGGAGTATCAGCACTTACTGGACCATGCCGATGGCGCGGATGGGACGCAGAACATCTTGTCACAAATCCGCACCATCTTCGCCTTGGAAGATCCCTACCAAGGCTCGACAGCCATACAAGAAGAGGCCTATAGGGATCTCGAACGCCTGACCTGCCATAACTTACGGGATATTATCCCGTTTCTTAATGATTACATGCAGGTTGCCTCTCGGACCGGTAGGCTGTTCACCGGCCCAGAATTATCAGAGAAGCTGTGGTCAAAAATGCCTGGGAACATTGGAAAGAAGATTAAAGCAGCATTTGAAGCAAAACACCCAGGTAACACTATTGGTGTATATCCACGCATTCTCTTTACATACAAGTATTTGGAAGAAGCATGCAAGGAAGCGGCCTTCACCCGAGCCCTCAAGGATCTCTCCTTCTGCCAAGACATACCCATCCCGGGGTATTATCAAAGACCCAAACGAAAGTTTGGTGTCCGCCGATCCACAACTTACAAAGGAAAGCCGCACCCCTCACATGCAAGAATAGAGAAAAAGAAGCACCTCATCCGCAATCGACGATGCCGGTGCTTTCTCTGTGGCGAAGAAGGACATTTTGCTCGCGAATGTCCTAATGAGCGACGCAATGTCAAACGCGTCGCCATGTTTGAACAGCTGGAACTGCCAGCTGATTGTGAAATTGTCTCTGTCCAAGAAGGGGACGACCCGAGTGATGCTATTTACAGCATCTCGGAAGACGAAGACACAGCCATCTTGGAAGAGAAGATCTTTATGTTCCGGGAAGAAGATCGGACATGGTGGATAGGTCCTACTGGCGGTTACCGTGCCATGGTCCGTGTTTCCCAAGCCCAATACGAATGCAGTCACTACTGGGACGTCAACAACGATGTTCCCGATGCTTATGAACGATGCTGCTGCTGCCAAGCACCATCCCAGAAGCGGTATCGCATGCACTGTGCCAACTGCCACTTAACTGTGTGTGGCCGCTGCAGTTCGTATTACTTTGACAAGCGAGTGCCTGTTGCTCAAACATCCACAGCAAGGTATGACACCACAACCTTACTCCTTGAACAACAACAGTACATTTCTGCTTGTGAAGGGCAACAGACGCAGTTACAACAACAGCTCGCCACAGCCCAGGCAGAAAATGATGCTTTGCAACTCCGCCTCCGCCAATTACAACAAGAGGCGAACCATTGGAAACAGAAGTACCATGACCTGGAACAGGCTACCATGGAGGTTGACCGTCTCGTACTCGAACGTCATGACCTCCAGCGTGACCACCTGGCCACCCCTTGCGCCCCTGGAAGCGTGGTGGGAGATCTGCACGTTTTCCTCGTGGAGAATACACAACAGCTGCTAGCCGCAGAAGCTCAAGTGCCTCCCCCACAACCACGGCGAACCAAAAATATGCTGTACAACCTGAAGGTGAAATTTAATATTCCTCAGGTTGTTCCCTTTGAGGTTAACGCCATCCTTGATACAGGAGCAACGACCTGTTGCATTGACCAAGGTGTCGCTCCTGATGATGCCCTGGAAGCTAATCCCTTCCTAGTACATTTTAGCGGCATCAATTCACGAACCTCGGCGAACAAGAAACTGAAAGTTGGCCGAATGCTGATTGGGGAAAATATCTTCCGAATCCCCTACACGTATGCCTTCCCAATGAAGCTCGGGGAGGATATTCAGATGATCCTCGGCTGCAACTTCATCCGCGCCATGCAGGGCGGCGTGCGGATTGAAGGCAATACAGTGACGTTTTATAAAAACGTCACGACCATTCATACTCTTCCCTCTGTTCCCACTGCAGCAGCCATTGCAGAGCTGGATCTCGAAGAGGAGGAGTATCTTCACATTCAGGAAGCGGTACAATATGCCGTAACACAACCGCAACAGCAGCTCACCAAAAAGCTAAGCTCCATCCTGGAGGAACTGCGGCAACAGGGTTATATTGGTGATAACCCGCTCAAATACTGGGCCAAGAATCAGATCCTCTGCCAGCTTGACATTAAGAATCCGGATTTCATTATTGAAGACCGGCCTCTGAAGCATATCACTCCACAAGCAAAAGCTGCATATGCGAAACATGTCAAAGCTCTCCTGGATCTTGGAGTCATCAGACCCAGCAAAAGCCGGCATCGCACAACAGCGATTATTGTCAATTCCGGCACTTATATTGATCCCCAGACTGGTCAAGAAGTCAAAGGAAAAGAGCGCATGGTCTTTAATTATCGGCGCCTCAATGATATCACTCACAAGGACCAGTATAGTCTCCCTGGGATTAATACCATCCTACACAAGGTGAGTCGAAGCCGTATCTACTCCAAATTTGACCTTAAGTCAGGTTTTCATCAAGTTGCCATGCATCCTGACTCGGTCGCTTGGACCGCCTTTTGGGTCCCCGATGGTCTCTACGAATGGCTAGTCATGCCATTCGGGTTAAAAAATGCACCTGCCATCTTCCAAAGGAAGATGGATTCTTGCTTCAAAGGAACAGAAGACTTTATTGCCGTCTACATCGATGATATTCTGGTATTCTCTTCCTCTGTAGCAGAACATGAACAACACTTGCAGACCATGCTTCAGATCTGCAAGACTTATGGGCTAATTCTGAGCCCAACCAAAATGAAGCTCGCGGTCTCCGAAGTCGAATTTCTTGGGGCAGTGCTGGGTAACCAGCGGATCAAATTACAGCCCCATATTATCAAGAAGATCGCCACCTTTCAGGAACAAGAACTCTTGACCACAAAAGGGCTCCGAGCTTGGCTCGGAATACTGAATTACGCCCGGAATTATATTCCCAATTTGGGAACATTACTCGGGCCACTCTACGCTAAGACCAGTCCAACCGGAGAAAAACGGTGGAATACTCAAGACTGGGACTTAGTAGCCAGAATCAAAGCACTGGTGCAGCAATTACCAGATCTAGAACTACCACCAGAACACAGCTACATGATTCTGGAAACAGACGGTTGTATGACCGGATGGGGTGGAATCTGCAAATGGAAACCACAGAAGTATGACCCCAAATCAACCGAAAGGATCTGCGCCTACGCCAGCGGCAAATTTCAGCCACTCAAATCAACAATTGATGCTGAGCTCTTTGCCGTGATGAATTCCTTAGAGGCGCTCAAAATATATTATTTGGACAAGGCTGAACTGACAATCCGGACGGACTGTCAGGCAATTATTAGTTTCTTCAATAAATCAGCCAACAACAAGCCTTCCCGTGTACGCTGGATGGCCTTCACAGATTATATCACAGGCACAGGACTGACGATGCAGTTCGAACATGTTCACGGAGGAGACAACCACCTGGCTGACACCCTCTCACGACTGATCACTGCCCTTGTCTTTTCAGGATGGCCTGTCCCAACAGATCTGGAGGCCCTCCATCTAATAGCCACCACCGTCCAGGAAGCACCACAAGCAGCCCCGCACATCATACAGAAATACCTTACAGCGGCCACTCTCTTGTGCAACACTATGACCAACAACTCCGTCATCTCCGGGACCTCCCCATGTCCCTCACCGAATATGATGCTACAAGAAGGCAGCTGCAACAATTGGAGCGCCAAAGTGCCCAAAACGCCCTTACCGCCCTCCAACACTTCCGGGCCCTGTACGCCCTCAAGTTAGCAGAAGCAGCAAAGCGCGCAAAACACAAGACCACGGGTAACTTCTGGGCCCAGTGGTACCCTGTTCTCACACAAATCGACACACAACTCGAAACAGCAGTCAACCTCACAGCTGACTCAGCACAACGACTGCCTGCCTTCCTGTTCTGAACCGGACCAGCTTACTTGCGCGCGAAGCAAAGGAAACGCATCGCTACTTTACTTCAACCAGAAGAAACGCATCGCTACTTTACTTCAACCAGAAGAAACGCATCGCCACCTTATCCCTCTTTATGTAAAGTAGATAAGATAGCTAACAGCAGCCCACTGCTGTCCCCTCTTGATGTAAGCTCTTATCACAGTTGTATCCTTCCGCTATAAATATAGCTCTTGGGCCTTCATGCAAGGCACGCAAGAACTTAGCCAAAAACTTCTCTGAGTATTTCCATTTCCGCAAAAACCCGCAAAATCCCTGCTCTGATACCAGGGATTTTGCGGGTTTTTGCGGAAATGGAAATACTCAGAGAAGTTTTTGGCTAAGTTCTTGCGTGCCTTGCATGAAGGCCCAAGAGCTATATTTATAGCGGAAGGATACAACTGTGATAAGAGCTTACATCAAGAGGGGACAGCAGTGGGCTGCTGTTAGCTATCTTATCTACTTTACATAAAGAGGGATAAGGTGGCGATGCGTTTCTTCTGGTTGAAGTAAAGTAGCGATGCGTTTCTTCTGGTTGAAGTAAAGTAGCGATGCGTTTCCTTTGCTTCGCGCGCAAGTAAGCTGGTCCGGTTCAGAACAGGAAGGCAGGCAGTCGTTGTGCTGAGTCAGCTGTGAGGTTGACTGCTGTTTCGAGTTGTGTGTCGATTTGTGTGAGAACAGGGTACCACTGGGCCCAGAAGTTACCCGTGGTCTTGTGTTTTGCGCGCTTTGCTGCTTCTGCTAACTTGAGGGCGTACAGGGCCCGGAAGTGTTGGAGGGCGGTAAGGGCGTTTTGGGCACTTTGGCGCTCCAATTGTTGCAGCTGCCTTCTTGTAGCATCATATTCGGTGAGGGACATGGGGAGGTCCCGGAGATGACGGAGTTGTTGGTCATAGTGTTGCACAAGAGAGTGGCCGCTGTAAGGTATTTCTGTATGATGTGCGGGGCTGCTTGTGGTGCTTCCTGGACGGTGGTGGCTATTAGATGGAGGGCCTCCAGATCTGTTGGGACAGGCCATCCTGAAAAGACAAGGGCAGTGATCAGTCGTGAGAGGGTGTCAGCCAGGTGGTTGTCTCCTCCGTGAACATGTTCGAACTGCATCGTCAGTCCTGTGCCTGTGATATAATCTGTGAAGGCCATCCAGCGTACACGGGAAGGCTTGTTGTTGGCTGATTTATTGAAGAAACTAATAATTGCCTGACAGTCCGTCCGGATTGTCAGTTCAGCCTTGTCCAAATAATATATTTTGAGCGCCTCTAAGGAATTCATCACGGCAAAGAGCTCAGCATCAATTGTTGATTTGAGTGGCTGAAATTTGCCGCTGGCGTAGGCGCAGATCCTTTCGGTTGATTTGGGGTCATACTTCTGTGGTTTCCATTTGCAGATTCCACCCCATCCGGTCATACAACCGTCTGTTTCCAGAATCATGTAGCTGTGTTCTGGTGGTAGTTCTAGATCTGGTAATTGCTGCACCAGTGCTTTGATTCTGGCTACTAAGTCCCAGTCTTGAGTATTCCACCGTTTTTCTCCGGTTGGACTGGTCTTAGCGTAGAGTGGCCCGAGTAATGTTCCCAAATTGGGAATATAATTCCGGGCGTAATTCAGTATTCCGAGCCAAGCTCGGAGCCCTTTTGTGGTCAAGAGTTCTTGTTCCTGAAAGGTGGCGATCTTCTTGATAATATGGGGCTGTAATTTGATCCGCTGGTTACCCAGCACTGCCCCAAGAAATTCGACTTCGGAGACCGCGAGCTTCATTTTGGTTGGGCTCAGAATTAGCCCATAAGTCTTGCAGATCTGAAGCATGGTCTGCAAGTGTTGTTCATGTTCTGCTACAGAGGAAGAGAATACCAGAATATCATCGATGTAGACGGCAATAAAGTCTTCTGTTCCTTTGAAGCAAGAATCCATCTTCCTTTGGAAGATGGCAGGTGCATTTTTTAACCCGAATGGCATGACTAGCCATTCGTAGAGACCATCGGGGACCCAAAAGGCGGTCCAAGCGACCGAGTCAGGATGCATGGCAACTTGATGAAAACCTGACTTAAGGTCAAATTTGGAGTAGATACGGCTTCGACTCACCTTGTGTAGGATGGTATTAATCCCAGGGAGACTATACTGGTCCTTGTGAGTGATATCATTGAGGCGCCGATAATTAAAGACCATGCGCTCTTTTCCTTTGACTTCTTGACCAGTCTGGGGATCAATATAAGTGCCGGAATTGACAATAATCGCTGTTGTGCGATGCCGGCTTTTGCTGGGTCTGATGACTCCAAGATCCAGGAGAGCTTTGACATGTTTCGCATATGCAGCTTTTGCTTGTGGAGTGATATGCTTCAGAGGCCGGTCTTCAATAATGAAATCCGGATTCTTAATGTCAAGCTGGCAGAGGATCTGATTCTTGGCCCAGTATTTGAGCGGGTTATCACCAATATAACCCTGTTGCCGCAGTTCCTCCAGGATGGAGCTTAGCTTTTTGGTGAGCTGCTGTTGCGGTTGTGTTACGGCATATTGTACCGCTTCCTGAATGTGAAGATACTCCTCCTCTTCGAGATCCAGCTCTGCAATGGCTGCTGCAGTGGGAACAGAGGGAAGAGTATGAATGGTCGTGACGTTTTTATAAAACGTCACTGTATTGCCTTCAATCCGCACGCCGCCCTGCATGGCGCGGATGAAGTTGCAGCCGAGGATCATCTGAATATCCTCCCCGAGCTTCATTGGGAAGGCATACGTGTAGGGGATTCGGAAGATATTTTCCCCAATCAGCATTCGGCCAACTTTCAGTTTCTTGTTCGCCGAGGTTCGTGAATTGATGCCGCTAAAATGTACTAGGAAGGGATTAGCTTCCAGGGCATCATCAGGAGCGACACCTTGGTCAATGCAACAGGTCGTTGCTCCTGTATCAAGGATGGCGTTAACCTCAAAGGGAACAACCTGAGGAATATTAAATTTCACCTTCAGGTTGTACAGCATATTTTTGGTTCGCCGTGGTTGTGGGGGAGGCACTTGAGCTTCTGCGGCTAGCAGCTGTTGTGTATTCTCCACGAGGAAAACGTGCAGATCTCCCACCACGCTTCCAGGGGCGCAAGGGGTGGCCAGGTGGTCACGCTGGAGGTCATGACGTTCGAGTACGAGACGGTCAACCTCCATGGTAGCCTGTTCCAGGTCATGGTACTTCTGTTTCCAATGGTTCGCCTCTTGTTGTAATTGGCGGAGGCGGAGTTGCAAAGCATCATTTTCTGCCTGGGCTGTGGCGAGCTGTTGTTGTAACTGCGTCTGTTGCCCTTCACAAGCAGAAATGTACTGTTGTTGTTCAAGGAGTAAGGTTGTGGTGTCATACCTTGCTGTGGATGTTTGAGCAACAGGCACTCGCTTGTCAAAGTAATACGAACTGCAGCGGCCACACACAGTTAAGTGGCAGTTGGCACAGTGCATGCGATACCGCTTCTGGGATGGTGCTTGGCAGCAGCAGCATCGTTCATAAGCATCGGGAACATCGTTGTTGACGTCCCAGTAGTGACTGCATTCGTATTGGGCTTGGGAAACACGGACCATGGCACGGTAACCGCCAGTAGGACCTATCCACCATGTCCGATCTTCTTCCCGGAACATAAAGATCTTCTCTTCCAAGATGGCTGTGTCTTCGTCTTCCGAGATGCTGTAAATAGCATCACTCGGGTCGTCCCCTTCTTGGACAGAGACAATTTCACAATCAGCTGGCAGTTCCAGCTGTTCAAACATGGCGACGCGTTTGACATTGCGTCGCTCATTAGGACATTCGCGAGCAAAATGTCCTTCTTCGCCACAGAGAAAGCACCGGCATCGTCGATTGCGGATGAGGTGCTTCTTTTTCTCTATTCTTGCATGTGAGGGGTGCGGCTTTCCTTTGTAAGTTGTGGATCGGCGGACACCAAACTTTCGTTTGGGTCTTTGATAATACCCCGGGATGGGTATGTCTTGGCAGAAGGAGAGATCCTTGAGGGCTCGGGTGAAGGCCGCTTCCTTGCATGCTTCTTCCAAATACTTGTATGTAAAGAGAATGCGTGGATATACACCAATAGTGTTACCTGGGTGTTTTGCTTCAAATGCTGCTTTAATCTTCTTTCCAATGTTCCCAGGCATTTTTGACCACAGCTTCTCTGATAATTCTGGGCCGGTGAACAGCCTACCGGTCCGAGAGGCAACCTGCATGTAATCATTAAGAAACGGGATAATATCCCGTAAGTTATGGCAGGTCAGGCGTTCGAGATCCCTATAGGCCTCTTCTTGTATGGCTGTCGAGCCTTGGTAGGGATCTTCCAAGGCGAAGATGGTGCGGATTTGTGACAAGATGTTCTGCGTCCCATCGCGCCATCGGCATGGTCCAGTAAGTGCTGATACTCCATGGGATAAGCCATCCGCCATTGGATCCATGCTAGTTTCTCAGATTCTCCCAGTAGGTTTTCAATGAACTCGGTTTTTGTCCGAGCGTCGGTAAAACCTTGTAGGGCTACTGTATTTTGGTGATCGACTCCCATCGCATAAACACGTCGTTGAATTGACCAATTTGCAGGGGCATGACGAAGATTGCCCCAGATTGCTGTTGAGCCGAGGGGAGGTTCCACCACTCTGAGGTATTTTTTGCTTTAAACCTCAAGTTCTTTGGGATGTAGTTTTCCACCGTTGGTCCTTGGCTTGGACCAGGGTCAGGTCGAGCAGCTGGGGGGTAGTCGACTGGACCCATAGTGGAATCAACCGGAGGCCTGTATTCGGACACAATTGATGAAGAGCAAAGCCGTTCTGTTGGCTTTGCCTGTTGTGGTGCTCGCTGCGGATAGTCCATATCCCAGCTATCTTCACCGAGAGTAGCAAGGATTTCATGATCATGATAATACTGTAAATACTCACAGTATTCTTCCAGATCTGTAGTCGGGTTGGACGTATCTTCCTGAGGCCAGGTGGCGATAAGGTGGAAGTTGTCGTCAGCCTCCTCCTGTGGTGGATCCATGGACCGGAGTACAGAGGCCCCTGGGCGTGTATCTCCTGCATGGGTTCCGCAGGGTGGAGTCTGGCTACTGATCCCTTTTGGTCGCCACTCTTGACGCTGTTGAGTCAGGCGCTGGCGCCACTTTCGTGCTGGCATCACCTTTCGGGGTTTTTGCCGCCTTCTGGTGCTGGTCTGTTGCTGCTGAGTTGTTTCTTGTGGCTCAGCTGGGCTAGGATCAACATCCCATCCCGTAGGGATCATGGGGAAGGGCTCGAAGTAAGAGGGAGGTGCTGCATACCTGACATAATAGCCAAATTTGCCACTGGGTTCCCCCAGGGTATCCCATCTTGCTTCGGGTTCTGCTTTTTGTAGGTCCTGGAGTAGGACGGCAACAATCTCAGTGTCCTCTTCCTCTAGGGCATCAGAGGTAGGAATGGAGGCATACTGGTTGAAGCTCAAGGACACTCGTCCATCCAAGAGCGTATGACATGTGACTTCCGAGGGTGTCAGGGGTACTGGGATAACGCGAGAAGGCTGGAGAAGCCAGTTCATCCCGCATAATTGTTCTGTTGAGTACCGCTTCCCAGGGAGGGCATGTATCCCATGACTAGCCAGATAGTCAATCACGCCTGTGACCTCATAAGCAAAGGCCACATTCGGGGTGTTTGAGAGACGCCCGATAAGTCCTCGGGTGATGAGTAAATTTGCTTCACCACACCGCCAGGTGTCATAGCCACGAGTAAGTAGGGAGATCTGTATATTCCTGTAAAAGTCACCAAGTGTAAGCATCATATCAGGAATGATATACACCAGCTGACTTCCCTGTGTCAGGTCTACTTCCATAGTGGCGATTAAGGCTTTGTCACCATGCCATCGGTTGTCTCGGAACACAACAAGGGCCATCGTGCCCTCGGCATGTCGATGGAGGATCTGTAATCGAACCTGCATCACGCCAAGATGAATAAACTTCATCTTACTGTGTACCAGCTGTTGATACCTTTCTTCTTGAATAAAATTGCGGTCCACTTGTGCGTCTCCTACGCAGCTGATGGACTCTTCAGAACGATGCATATACACCCTATGGTGATCATCGTCTGTGCGGGAATGATAAAGGACTTCGGCGGGGGCGATAGCTGCCCTCGCCCGCATCGAGAGTCGCAATTGTTCCTGGGGGTCAAGATGTTGTTCCAGGAGATGTTCCGTTGGTTGGCCTGTGAGACGGCGGAATATCCGTCGTGTGGCCTGCTGTGTGTTGTACAGTCGGCGTTTGTTTCGCCGGTAGTCCCGGATTTGGGCCTCGACCAAGGGCTGGGGCTGTTGTTCCTGCAGCCGAACCTGAGAGGTTGCCATTTAATTTGGCTTGTTCCTCCTGCAAAATAAGCAAAGGGTCCTTGTTCACAAGTAGTCTCCCACGTGGTTCGGGAGGTCGTACTTTTGGACCGCGCGACAACTGCTCAAGTCGTGTGAGGAGGGACTCAGGAACAGAGTTCCTTGGTTGTCGTGTTCTTAGGAACTGGAGATCACTCTGAATTTCTTTCAGGGTCTCTGTTGGTTTGACAAAACCGGTTGCTGGGTGATCAATCGGTTCTACGGCCTTCAAGGCTTCTTGGTAAGAGCTGGTTGTTTTAGCTGGCAAGAAAGTGTTCATACACAAACAGGGACGGAGATGAAGAAGAGAAACAGTCTAAGTACTCGAGAGTCCAAGTGTGTGGTAGCGATCCTTCCGTATCGAACAAGAGATGAGTACTAGGAGGATGTCAAAGGCTTTGCCAAGTATCAGTCCTGCTCATCCGACTGGCAGCTACTGCCTCTTGCAGATTTACGCGCACTGCGGCCTTTTGCAGTTCAGACACTAAGCCTGGCAGAAGACATACTTCAGTCTCCTTCTCACCTAAACCAGGGTTACCTACTTCTTTCCCAATATTGACCTTGCGGTGGACTTATTAGGTCCAGCCTCTGTGCCACCCGAGGGGTCAATCCAGGATTTTTCGGCACACGATGGTCTGGGTAGTAACGGCCATACGGTTGGAAACCAACACACTCGCCCCTAAAGAGTACCTAGACCGAAGGGATTTTGCGGGTTTTTGCGGAAATGGAAATACTCAGAGAAGTTTTTGGCTAAGTTCTTGCGTGCCTTGCATGAAGGCCCAAGAGCTATATTTATAGCGGAAGGATACAACTGTGATAAGAGCTTACATCAAGAGGGGACAGCAGTGGGCTGCTGTTAGCTATCTTATCTACTTTACATAAAGAGGGATAAGGTGGCGATGCGTTTCTTCTGGTTGAAGTAAAGTAGCGATGCGTTTCTTCTGGTTGAAGTAAAGTAGCGATGCGTTTCTTCTGGTTGAAGTAAAGTAGCGATGCGTTTCCTTTGCTTCGCGCGCAAGTAAGCTGGTCCGGTTCAGAACAGGAAGGCAGGCAGTCGTTGTGCTGAGTCAGCTGTGAGGTTGACTGCTGTTTCGAGTTGTGTGTCGCTTTGTGTGAGAACAGGGTACCACTGGGCCCAGAAGTTACCCGTGGTCTTGTGTTTTGCGCGCTTTGCTGCTTCTGCTAACTTGAGGGCGTACAGGGCCCGGAAGTGTTGGAGGGCGGTAAGGGCGTTTTGGGCACTTTGGCGCTCCAATTGTTGCAGCTG
>RXID01002734.1:5999-32651 GCA_005019695.1 Trichopus zeylanicus subsp. travancoricus | reverse complement strand
AAAGGAGTAGTTGTAGTAGTAGTGTAGTGGTAGTAGCAATCATAGTAGTAGTAGTAGTAGTTGTTGTTGTTGTTGTTGTTGTTATTGTTGTTGTAGTAGACATAGTAGTAATAGTAGTCATAGTAGTAGTTGTTGTGGAAGTAGCAGTAGTAGTATTTGTTATTTTAGCAGCTGTAGCAGTAGTTGTAGTAGTAGTATTAGAAGTGGTAGTTGTATTATTGTTATTATTATTATTATTAGCAGTAGTAGTATTAGTAGTACTAGTAGTAGGTGCAACAGTTGTTGTAGGATTAGTAGCTGTAGTAGTGGTAGTAGTCGCATTTGCAGTAGCGGTAGCAGTATTAGTAGTTCTTGTTATTGTAGTAGCATTAGAAGCAATAGTAGTAGTAGTAGAAGTAGCAGTACTAGTAACCAAAATAGCCGAAGAACTACTACTAGTAGTAGTAGAAGTAGTAATAGTAGTAGGAGTAGTAATGGGAGTAGGAGTAGCAGCAGTAGTAGTAGTAATAGTAATGGTAGTAGTAGTAGTAGTCAGAATAGTAGTAGTATTAGTAGTAGTACTAGTAGTAGGAGTAGTAGTAGGAGTAGTAATTGGACTAGGAGAAGCGGTAGTAATAGTATTAGTAATAGTAGTAGCAGTAGTAATAGGTGTAGTAGTAGTAGTAATAATAGTAGTAGTAGTAGTAAGAGTAATAGTAGGAGCAATAGCGAAAGTAGTATTAGTGGCTGTAGTAATAGTAGTAGTAGATGTAGTAATAGTAATAGTAGTAGTGGTGGTGGTGGTAGTCGTAGTAGCAGCAGAAGAACTAGCAACAACAGTAGTAGTAGAAATAGTAGCAGTACGAGTAGTAGCAGTGGTAGTAGCTGCAAAAGTAATAGTAGCAGTAGTAGTAGTAGTAGAAATAGTAGTAGTTTAAGAAGTAGAACTAGTAGTAGTTGTCGTATTAGTAGTATCAGTAGCTGTTATTGTAGTAGTAGTTGCAGTAGTACTAATAGCGGTAGTAGTAGTAGAAGAAGTTGTAGTAGTAGTAGTAGTTGTTGTTGTTGTTGTTGTAGTAGTAGGAGTAGGAGAAGTAATAAGTTTCGAAGTAGTAGTGGAAGTAGTAGTAGCCATAGTTGTGGTTGTAGTAGTTGTGATAGTAGTAGTAGTAGTAACAGTAGTAGTATTAGTAGTAGCAGAAGTTACAGTAGTAATAGTAATCATAGTAGTAGTCGTAGTAGAAGTAGGACTAGCTAGTGAAGTAGTGCTAGTAGCAGTAGTAATAGTAGTGCAAGCAGCAACAGTAGCAGTAGTAGTTATTCTAGTAGTTGTAGGACTAGTAGGAGAAATAGCTATAGAAGTAGCAGAAGTAGTAACAGTAATAGTAGTAGTAGCAGTTGTAGCAGTAGGAGCAGTAGACAAGGAGTAGTAGCAGTAGTAGTTGTTGTAGTGGCAGTAGTAGTAGTAATTATAGTAGTATTAGTAATAATAGTAGTTGTAGGTGTAGAAGTGATAGTAGTAGTAATAGTAGTAGTAGTAGTAGTAGTTATTGTTGTTGTTGTTGTTGTTGTTGTTATAGTTGTAGTAGTAGTACTAGTAGTAGTAACTATAGTAGTAGCATTAGTATTAGTAGTGGTAGTAGTAGTAGTAGTAGTTGTAGTACTAGTAGCAGTAGCAGTAGTACAAGCAGCAATAGTACTAGCAGTAGTAGTGGTATTAGTAGTAATAGTTGAAATAGTAATAGTAGTAGTAGTAGTTATAGTAGTAGTAGTAGTACTACAAGTAGTAGTAGTACAAGTAGCAGTAGAAGTAGTAGTCGTATTATTCTTTTAGTATAGTAGTAAGCAGTTAGTAGCTAGTATAGTATTACAGCAGCTTAGAATAGTATTAATAGTAGTATTAGCAGTAACAGGAGGAGCAGCAGCAAACAGCAGTAGCAGCAGCAGCAGTAGTAGTGAGTGTAGTAGCAGTAGTAGCAGTAGCAATAGTAAGCAGTAGTAGCAGTAAGTTGTAATAGTAGTAGTGATAGTTGTAGGAGTAGTAGTTGTAGTAATAGTAGCAATAGTAGCAGCAATAGCAGCAGTAGTAGTAGTAGTTGTAGCAATAGTAGAGGTTGTAGTAGTAGTAGTAGTAGTTGTAGTAGCAATCAAAGTAATTCTAGCAGTAGTAGTAGTAGCGGTAGTTGTAATCGAAGAAAGAGTAGTATTTGTTATTATGGTAAAAGTAGTAGTCGTTATTTTTGTTGTAGTAATATTAGTCTTTGTTGTAGTAGTAATAGTCGGAGTGTTAGGAGCAACAGGAGAAGCAGCAGTAGCTGTAGTTGTAGCTGTAGTAGTAGTGGTAATAGTAGCAGTAGTAGCAGATGTAGTAGTAGTAGTCATAGTAGTAGTCATAGTAGTAGACATAGTTGTTGTATCTGCAACAGTAGTACTATTAGGAGTAGCAGCAGTAGTACAGAGGCAATAGTACTAATTGTAGCAGAAGTAGAAGTAATAGCAATATTACCAGTTGTAGTAGAAGCAGTAGTTGTAGCAGAAATATTAGAAGCTGTGGCAGTATAGTTGTTGTAATAGCAGTAGCAGTAGTAGAAATAATACTAGAAGTAGTAGTCGTAGTTGTATTAGTAGAAGAAGTAGTAGTAGTAGTGGTGGTGGTGGTAGTAGAAGTAGTAGTAGTAGTAGTAGTAGTAGTAGTAATAGTAGTAGTACCCGTAGTGGTAGTAGTAGTTGCAGCAACAGCAACAATAGTAGTGGTAGTAGCAGCAGTCGTAGCAGAAGTAGTAGTTGTAACAGTAGCAGTTATCGTAGCAGTAGTAGCAGCAAGAGCTGTAGTTGTTGTTGTAGTTGCATTAGTAGTAGTAGTAGTGGTGGTGGTGGTGGTGGTGGTGGTGGTAGAAGTAGTAGTAGTAATAGTAGTAGTAGTAGTAGTAACAGTAGTAGTACCCGTAGTGGTAGTAGTAGTTGCAGCAACAACAACAATAGTAGTGGTAGTAGCAACTGTCGTTGCAGAAGTAGTAGTTGTAACAGTAGAAGTAGTCATAGTAGTAGTAGCAGCAAGAGCTGTAGTTGTTGTTGTAGTAGCAGTAGTAGTACCAGCAGCAATAGAAGTAGTAGTAGTGGAAGTTGTAGTAACAACAGTTGTAGTAGCAGTAGCAGATGTAGTAGTAGCAGTAGTAGCAGTAGCAATAGTACTACTAGTAGTAGAAGTAGTAGTAGTTATAGTAGTAGAAGTAGTTGTTGTAGTAGTATAAGTTGTAGTAGTATGAGTAGCATTACGTGTAGCGACCCAAGTAGTAGCAGTAGTAGCAAAAATAATAGTAGTAGTAGTAGTCATTGGAGTAGTAGTAGTACTAGTGGCTGTAGCAGTAGTTGTAGCAGTAATAGTAATAGCAGCAGTAGTAATAGTTTTAGCAGTTGTAATAGTTGTAGTTGGAGCACTAGTCGCGTTAGTAGTATAGTAACAGTAGTTGCAGTAGCAGAAGTAGTTGTAGCAGTAGTAATGATAGTAATAGTAGTAATAGTAGTAATAGAGTAGTAGTAGCAATAGTAGTAGTTGTTGTTGTAGTAGCAGCATTAGTAGTAGTAGTGGGAGTAGTAGAACTTGTAGCAGCAACAGTAGCAGTAGCAGTAGTAGTAGTAGAAGAAGAAGAAGAAAAAGTAGTAGTACAAGTAGTAGTCGTAGAAGTACTAGTTGCAGTAGAAGTTGTAGCCATAGTTGGAGTAGCATTACGTGTAGGGAATGATGTAGTAGTAGTAGTAGCAGTAAAATAGATGTAGTAGTAGTACTTGTAGCAGTAGTAGCAGTAGTAGAAGTAGTAATAATAGCAGCTGCAGTAATAATATTAGTAGTAGTAATAGTAGTTGTTAGAGCACTATTTGCATTAGTAGTAGCAGTAGTGGAAGTTGCGGCAATAGTACTAGTTGTAGTAGTAGTAATAATATTAGTACGAGGAGTAGTAGTAGTAGTAGTACTAATACTAAAAGGAGTAGTAGTAATAGTTGTAGCAGCAGCAGTAGTAGTTGTAGTAGTAATAATAGTAATAGTAGTAATAACGGTAGTAGTAGGAGTTGTAGCAGTAGTAGTACAAGTAGTAATAGTAGTAGTTGTAGTAGTAGTAGTCGTAGTAGTAGTAGTAGTAGTAGTAGTAGTAGTAGTAGTAGAAGTAGTAGTAGTAGTTATTATTGTTGTTGTAGTAGTAGTAGTAGTGGTTGTTGTAAGAGCAATAACAGCAGTAGTAGAAGTAGTAGTAGCAGTAGTTGCAGCAACTATAGTTGTAGTAGCACTAGCGAAGCAGCAATAGTAATAGTAGTAGTAGTAGTAGCAGCAGCAGCAATCACAGTAGTAGTTGTAAGAGTTGCAACAATAGTAGTAGCAATAGTTGCAGCAACTGTAGTTGTAGTAGCACAAGTAGTAGCAGCCATAGCATCAGAAGTAGTATTGTTGTAGCAGAAGTAGTCGCTATAGTAGTAGCAGGAGTAGCAGTAATAGTAGCATTAGCGATAGTTGTTGTAACTATGGTTGTAGTAGTAATACAAGTAGTAGTAGTAGCAGTAGAAGCCATAGCAGGAGTAGTAGTAGTAGTAGCAGTAGCAGTAGTCGAAGCAATAGTAGGGGTAGTAGTAGTAGTAGTTGTTGTCGCAACAAAATCAATACTGGCAGTAGTAGTACTTATTGTGCTAGTAGTAGTAGTAATAATAGTAGTGGTAGCAGACAGTTGTAGCAATCGTAGTAGTGATAGCTGTAGCAGTAGTAGTAGCGGTAGTTGTAGTCATTTTAGCAGTAGCAGCAGCAGTAGTAATAGTAGTAACAGTAGTACCAGTACTAGTAGCAGAAGTAGTAGTAGTAGGAAAAGAAGTAGTAGTAGTAGTAACCGCAGTTAGTAGTAGCAACCGTACTATTAGTAGTATAGGTTTTAGTAGTAGTAGTTGGATTTGTAGTAGTAGCAGCAGTAGTAGCAATAGTAGCAGTAGCAGTAGCAACAGTAATGGTAGTAGTAGCAGTTGTAGCAGTAGTATGAGTAGAAGTACTAGAAGTTAAAGCAGTAGTAGTAGTGGTTGTTGTTATTGTTGTTGTAGTAGTAGCAGTAGTAGCAGCAGCCGGAGTAGTAGTGGTAGTAGTAGCGGTAGTAGCAGTAGCAGTAGTAATAGAAGTAGAAGTATGGTAGTAGTAGTAGCAGTAGTAGTAGTTGCAGTAGCAGTAGCCGGAATTGTAGTAGCAGTAGTAGTATTAGTAGTATTAGCAGCGACAGTTACAGTAGTAGCAAAAGCAGTAGTACTAATAGTAGTAGTATTGGAAGTAGTACAAGTAGTTCCAGTAGTAGTAGTAGTGGTAGTTGTAGCAACAGTAGTACTAGTAGAACTACTAGAAATAGTAGGGGAAGTAGTAGTTGTTGCAGTAGATATAGTAGCGACAGCAGCTACAGCAGCAGTAGTAGTAAAAGTAGTAGTAATAGGAGTAGTAGTAATAGTAGTAGTAGTAGTAGTAGTACTAATAGTAGTTGTAGTAGTAATAATTGTAGTAGTAGTAGTAGTAGCTATTGTACTAGTCATAGTAGTGGTAGCAGTAGCAGCAGTAATAGTAGTTCTAGTAATCGGAGTAGTAGTAGAGGTATGACATGGAGTAGTAGCATTAGTAGTAGTAGTAGGAGGAGGAGGAGGAGGAGGTGTAGTAGTAGGGGTAGTAGTACTCGGAGTAGTGATAATAGTAGTAGTAGTAGTAGTAGTAGTAGTAGTAGTAGTAGTAGTGGTAGCATTAGTAGTGGTAGCAGTAGTTGTTGTTGTTGTTGTTGTAGTAGTAGTAGTAGTACTAGTTGGAGTGGGAGAATTAGTAGTATTAGGAGTTGGAGTAGGAGTAGTAGTAGTCGTATCAGTAGTAGTAGCAGCAGTAATAGTAGAATTAGCAGTAGCTGTAGTTGTTGTGTTAGTGGTAGCAATTATAGTAGTAATGGTATAGTTGTAGTAGCAGTGGTAGTAGTAGTGATAGCAGCAGTGGTAGTTGTAGTAATAGGGTTAGCAGTAGTAGTAGTAATAGCAGTGATAGTTGTAGAACTAGTTGTAGTAACACGGTTAGCAATTGTAGTAATAGGAGTAATAGGCAAAGTAGTAGAAGTCGTCGTTATAGTTGAAGCACTAGTTGGAATAGTAGTAGTATAAGTAGTAATTGTATAAGCAGTAGTAGCAGTAGTGGAAGTAGTGGTGGAAATAGTAATAGTTGCTGGTGTAGTAGTAGTTGTAGCAATAGTAGTAGTGGAAGCAGTAGGAGCAGTAGTGACAGTAGAAGCTGTGGTAGTACTAGTAACAGTAATAGTAGTAGTAGTAGAAGTAGTAGTTGTTGTTGTATCTTTAGTAAAAACAGTAGTAGTAGCAGTAGTAGTAGGCGTAGTAGTAGTTGTTGTTGTAGTAGTAGTAGCAGCAGCAGCAGCATTAGTACTAGTAGTAGCAGCAGCAGTAATAGCAATAATTGGAGCAGTAGTAGTTATAGCAGTAGCAATAATCGTAGTACTACCACTACTACTACTACTACGACTACAACTGTTACTACGACTACTGCTATTACAACTAATACAACAACAACTACTACCGCTACTACTACTACAACTACTATTACTACTACTATTACTACTACTATTATTACTACTAATACTTTTGCTTCTAGCGCAAGAACTTCTACTACTTCTACTGCTAGTAAAACGAATAATTCGACTACTACTATGACTACTACTACTACTACCACCACTAAACAGCAACTAGTACTACGCCTACTACTACCACTACTAATGCGTCGACTACCACAACTTCTGCTGCTGCAACTACTGCTACGGCTACTGCTTCTATGACTACTACTACTCCTACTACTACTACATCATCTATTACTGTTGTTGTTGCTGCTACTACTACAACTATTGTGACTTCTACTACTACTGCTAGTATTACTACTATTACTACTACTACAACTACTACTATTGCCTATGGTACTACTACTGCTTCTTCTGCTACTACAACTTCTGCTATTGCAACTCTTACTCCTACCATTGCTCCAACTACTACTACTACTACTTTTACTACTACTACTATTGCTACTACTGCTAATATTGCCACTACTGCTATGACAACTACACTTACTACTACTGCTACAACTACTACAGGTACTATAGCTACTACTACTACCGCTACTACTGCTACTACTACAATTATAGCTACTGCTACTACTACTACTACTACTACTACTATTACTACCATGACTACTACAACCATAACTTCTACTACTACTACTACTACTGCTACTGCTACTGCTACAACTACTGCAACTATAACTGCCACTACTACTACTACCACTACCATGATTAACACTACTGCTACTACAACTATTACTATCACTACAACTTCTACAATTAGAACCATGACTACTACTACTACTATTACTACCACTGCTACTACTACTAGTATCGCTACTACTACTATTTCTACTCCTACTAATAATATTTCTCCTACGACTGCTACTTCTACTACTACCACCACTACTACTACTGCCGGTACTAGTACTATCACCACTATCACTACAACTAGTACTCCTACTACTACTAATTTTACTACTCCTACTACTACAACTTCGGCTACTACTTTTACTACTACTACGTCTGCTACTACTACCGCTACTACTACGAGCACTAATACGAGCACTCCCTTGCTACTTGTACTACTTTCGCTACTTCTACGAAAACTACTACTACTTCTACAGATTCGACTACTACTTCTACAGCTACAAATGCTACTTCTACTACTACTATTGCTTCTGCTAGTTCTACTACTACTTCTAGTAGTACTTCTGCTACCACAACCACTACTACTTCTCCTCCTCTTACTACTAGTACGTCTGCTACTACTACTACTATTACTACTACGACTGCTACTCCAACTAATAATACTTCGACTGCTATAGTTCTACTACTATTACTGCTACTACTGATACTGCTACTAGTACTATTACTACTATTGCTACTATTTCTATTGCTACTGTCACTAATTTTACTACGATTGCTATTACTACCACTACTGCTATTACTTTTACTACTACTGCTGTTACTAGTGCCGCTACTACTACTACTACTGCTGCTACTATAACTTCTATTCTAGCTACTACTATGACAAATACAACAAGTTTTCCAGCTACTACTACTAGTACTACTACTTCTACTACTTTGCCTACTGCTACAACTCTTGCTACTACTGCTGTTTCTACTACTTCTACAACAACAACAATAACTACCACTACAATTACTATTGTTGTTGCAACTACTACTACTATTGATTTTCTACTACTACTACTATTGCTACTACTGCTACTACTACTGCCACTACTACTTTTGCTACTACTACTACTATAGCCACTGCAACTACCACTTCTACTACTACTATTACTACTAGTACCTTTACTTCTACAACTACTACAACTGTTACAACTACTAATGCGGTATGTACTATTCTACTTCTACTATCACTAATGCTGCTACTGCTATTATTACGAATACTACAGCATCTGCTACTGTTTCTATCACAACTACTATGGCTACCACTACTGCTATTACTACTACAACTCCTACCCCTATTACTACTTCTACTACTACTATTTCTACCACTATTGCTACTGCTACTCTACCACTCCTACCCCTATTCTACTTCTACTACTACTCTGCCATTACACCTACTACAACAACTACTACTACTGCTACTACAACTATTGCTATACTTTTTACTACTACTAATATTACTAGTACAATGGTTGCTTCTACTATGATTACTACTATTACTCTTACTCCTATTACTACTACTAGTACTACTACTACTACAAGAACTACTACGATTACTACTATTGCTACTACTACTACTACCAGCACCACAACTACAGCAACAACAACAACTACTACTATTCCAACTACTACTCCTACTGCTACTATTACTACTACTAATAATAGTACTACTGCCGCTATTTGTACTACTGCTACTACTACTGCTGCTAAAACTACTACGACTACCACTACTACTACTACAACTACTACTACTCTTCCTACAACTACTTCTACTACTACTACAAATACTATTCTTATTACAACAACTACTACTACTATGACTGTGGTTGTGGCTGCTGCTGTTGCTACCCCAACTACAACTACTAATAATGCTACTACAGCTACTACTCTTACTCGTACTACTTCAACTACTGCTGCTCCTTCTACTACTACTACTACTGCTCCTTCTACTGGTACAACTACTGCTGCACTGCTACTACTACAACAATAACAATTACTACTACTGTGGCTACTATTACTACTATTACTACTCCCACAACCACTACTACAACTATTGTTGTTGTTGCTTCTCATACTACGACTACTACTACTACTGCTTTTGTTGTTATTGCTACTTATACTACTGCTACTTTTCCAATTTCTACTACTAATGCTACTGCTACAATTTCTACTTCTACTAATGCTTCTACTTCTATCGCAAATACTACTACTACTGCTACAACTACTTTTACAACTACTGCTACTACTACTACTACTATGACTACTACTGCTACTACTCCTACTTTTACGACTACTACTACTACTACTAATGCTATCACTTCTCCTACAATAATAACTACGACTACTTCTCCTACTACTACTACTGCTGCCACCCCCGCTACTGCTATAACTATGGCTCTGCTACTACTACTGCCACTGCTACTGTCACTGCTACTTTTGCTATTGTTACTACTACGACTACTGTTGCTGCTATTGCCACTGCTACTTTAGCAACTGTTACTACCACTATCACAACTACTACTGCAACTGCAACTGCTGCAACTAGTACTACTAGTACTACAACTAATACTAGTACTACTGTGACAATTGCTTTTGCTACCACTACTGCTACTAGTACTATTTCTACTACTACTGCGACTACTACTACAGCTACTGCTACTACTTCTGCTACCACAACTGCCGCTATAACTACTAGTAGTACTCCTACAACTACAACTTCTACTGCCGCTACTACTAATACTACTACTACTACTACTACTACTACAAGTTCTCCTACTACTACTATTAGTGCTACTGCAACTACTACTACTATTACTGTTACCCCTACTACTACTATTCCTACTGCTCTTACTACTACCACTACTACTGTAGCTGCTGCTACTATTTTTACAGCTGCTACTGCTATTGTTTTTATAATTGCTACTACTACTTTTACTACTACTGCTCCTACTACTACACCTGCAACTATTACTACTAATACTGCCACTACTGCTACTTCGACTACACCAACAACTATTCTAACCGCTACTACTGCTACTACCGCTACTACTACTACTACTACTACCACTATTACTACTATTGCTACTGCTACTGCTACTTAATACTACAACTACAACTAGTACTACTTCTATTACTACTACAACAACAACAACTAGTACTATTTCTTCCATTACTACTATTTACTACTATTAGTTTTACTATTCTTACTACAACTGCTACTACTACCACTATTTTTTCTATTACTCCTATTTACTACTATTAGTATTACTATTATTACCACTATTACTATTTCAATTATTACTAGTACTACTACTACTATAACTACTAATATTACAACAACTACTACTACTACGGCCGCTGCTAATACTACTATTACTACTACTACTAATGCTATTGCTACTACTGTTACTGTTGCTACAATTGCAACTGCTACCACTACTGCATCTACTACTACCGCTACAACTACTTGTGCTACTACTACTACTAGGGCTATGACTACTATTGTTACTACTACTGCTAATGGTACTCCTACTGCTGCAATTGCTACTGCTACAACTACTATTACAACTATCGCTACTACTACTACTGCTGCTACTACAAATATTACTATAATGACTACTACTACTGCTGCTGCTGCTACTACTGCTACTACTCCAACTCCTACTATGACTACTATTGCTACTACTAGTCCTACTACTACTACTATTACTACAACAACTGCTGGTTCTACTTCTACTTCTATTACTACTACAACTGTTACTACTACTCTCTCCAACTACTACTACTATAGCTACCACGACTCCTACAGCAACTATTACTACTACAAATACTACCACTATTAATACTGCTACTACCAATGCTACTACAACTATGACAACTATTGCTACTACTTCTACTGCTACCACCATTGCTACAACTTGAAATTTCACTACTAGTACTACTGCGACCACTGCTACTACTACTACTACTACCTCTGCTACTACTATTGCTGCTACTATAACTATACTACTACTACTACTACAACTACTACTGCTACAACAACTCCTACCATGACTACTATTACTACTATGACTACAATTGGTGCTATTGCTATTACTACTACTATTGCTACAACTAGTCCTTTTACTACTAGTACTACTACTACAAATGCTGCTTCTGCCACTACTACTACTACTCGTACTACTAACACTACTACTACTACTACTACAACTAATACCTCATCTACTACTACTTCTTCTACTATAACTACACTACTACTACAACTACCACTACTATCACTACTAGTACACTAACAAATACTGCTATCACTACTACAAATAATACTACAACAACAACAACTACAACTATAACTACTCGTACCATGACAACTACTACTTCAACGACTACTACAAATGCTACTGCTACTGCTACTACTAGACCTATTACTACTACTGCTGCTGCTGCTGCTACTACTACTGCTACCACTTCTGCTATGACTACTAATACAACTACAACAATAACTACTACTACTATAACTACTCCTACCACGACCACTACTACTTCTACGACTACTACTACTACTATTGCTACTGCTACTACTCGTCCTATTACTACTACTCCCCCTACTACTTTGGCTATGACTACTAATACTACTACTACTACTACTACTACTCCAACAACCACTCTTACTACCACTTCTACTACTCCTCCTACAACAACTATTACAACTACCACTGCTACTACTACTTCTGCTGCTACTACTACTACTACTACTACTCCTCCTCCTCCTCCAAGTCCTACTCCTACTGCTACTACTACTACTACTTCTACTGTTATAACTACTACTAGTACTAGTATAGCTACTACTACTGAAACTATTGCTGCTGCTACTACTACGACTGTTTCCACTACTACTACTACTACACCTCCTATTACCATAACTACTACAGCTACTACTGCTACTAATGCTACTACTCCTACTACTATTACTGCTCCCAACACTCCTATGACTTCTATGACTACTACTCTTACAACTACTGCAACTATGACACTACTACTACTAGTACTACTACTACTACCACTACTACTACTACTACTACTACTACTACTATTGCTACAATTATTACCTATTATGACTACTCTAGCTGGTACTACTGCTCCTACTACTGCACCAAACAATGCTACTACTACTACAACAACAATAACTACTACTGCTGCTGCTACTATTACTACTACTACTACTACTGCTACTACTACTACTACTACTACTACAATAATAACAACAACAACAACAACTACTACTACTACTACTACTACTACTACTGCTACTCCTAATACTACTACTGGAAAGGCTACTAGTACTACAACTACTACTACTACTAAGACTACTACTATATTAATAAAAGTACAATTGTGACTACTACTACTCCTTTTACTACTACTACACCTACTACTACTACTACTACTATTTCTGCTGCTACTACTATTACTATTACTACAACTACTTCAAATGCTACCCCTACTGCTACTACTATAACTACTATAATTGCTATAACTACTACTACTACTACTACTACTACTACTACTACTACTACTACTACTACTACTACTACTACTACTACTACTATTACACCTAATACTACCCTCACTACTACTACTGCTGCTACAACAACTACTACTACTGCTACTGCAACTACTGCAACTACTACAACTACTACTGCTATTGCTACTACTATGAGTATTACTACTCCCATTGCTACCACTACTACCACTACTACTACTACTTCTACTACTTCTACAAATATTTCTAGTAGTAGTAGTTGAAGTAGTAGCAGTTGCTAAAGTAATAGAAGTAGTAGTAACAGTAGAAGTAGTAGTCGTACTCAATTTAGTAATTGTAGTAGTAGTAGTATTAGCAGAAGTAGAAGTAGTTGTAGAAGTAGTAGTCATAGTTTTAGTAGTAGTAGTAGTAGTAGCAGTAGCAGCAGCATTAGTAGTAGTTGTTATTATTATTATGTTGTTGTTGTTGTTATTATCGTAGCAGTACTAGCAGTAGTAGTCATAGCCGTATATGCAGTAATAGTAGTAGTAGTAGTGGTGGTATAAGTGGTAGTAATAGTAGTAGTAGTAGTAGTAGTGATACAAGTGGTAGTAATAGTAGTAGTAGTAGTAATTGAAATAGTGTTAGTAGTAGTAGTACGAGTAGTAGTAGTAGAAGTAGTAGTAGTAGCAATAGTAATAACAGTAGTAGTAGTACGAGAAGTAGTAGTAGTATGCAGTAGTAAGAGTAGTAGTCATTGTAATAATAGTAGTTGTAATGGTGGTAGTAGTAGGGGTAGTAGTAGTACTAGTAGTAACAGTGGTAGTAGTAGTAGTAATAGTAGTAGCAGTAATAGCAGTAGTAGTAGGAGTTATTGTAGCAGTAGTAGCAAGAGTAGTAGTTGTAGTAGGATTATTAGGAGTACTAGTAGTAATAGTAATAGTAGTAGTAGTAGTAATAGTAGAAGTAGTAAAAGTAGTAGTCATATTTGCAGTAATAGTTTTAGCATTAGTATTAGTAACAGTAGTAGTAGTAATAATAGTAATAGTACTACTTGTGCTATATTATTGGTAGCTGTTGTAGTAGTAGTGACTGCAACAATAGTAATACTAGTAGCAGTAGTTGTTGTTGTTGTTATTATTGTTGTTGTAGTAGTAGCAGTTATTCCTTTTTTAGTAGTAGTCACAGAAGTAGTAGTAATGGTATTATTAGTAGTAGTACTATTAGTAGTAGCATTTGTTGTAGTACAAGTAGCATTAGTAGTAGTAACAGTAGTAGTTGTTGTGGTATTAGAAATAGCAGTTGTAGTAGTAGTAGAACTACCAGTAGTGGAAGTAGAAGTAGTAATGGTAATAGTAGTAGTAGTACTACTACTTGTAGTAGTAGTACTACTACTTGTAGCAGTAGTAGTAGCAGTTGTAGCAGTAGTAGTAGTAGCAGCGGTTGTAGCATTAGTAGAAGTAGTAAATGTGGAAGTAGTTCGAGTAGCAGTAGTTGTAGAAGTAGCAGTGGTAGTAGTAGAAGTAGCAGTAGTAAACGTAGTAGTGGTAATAGTTGTTGTAGTAGTTGTACTAGTAGTAGTAGTAGTAGGAGTAGCAGTAGTCATAGTTGTAGTTGTTGTATTAGTAGCAGGAGTAGTAGTGGTAGTCATAGGAGCAGTAGTAGTATTAGGAGTTGCAGTGGTAATAGTATTTGGAGGAGTAGTAGTAGTTGTAGTAGTAGGAGTAGTAATAGAAGCAATAGGAGTATAAGTAATAGTAGTTATAGTAGTAGCAGTAGTAGTCATTGCAAGAGTGGTAGTCGTAGCAATTGGAGTTGTAGTAGCAGCAATAATAGTATTAGCAGTTGTAGTAGTAGTAGTAGCCACCATAGTAGTAGTAGTAGTTGTTGTTGTAGTTGTAGTTGTAGTAATAGTAGTAGTAGTAGTAGTATTAATATTAGTAATTGCAGTAGTAATAGTAGTTGCAGCAGTAATTGCGAAAGGAAGAGTAGTAGTAGTAGTAGAAGCAATTGCAACAGTAGTAGTAGTAGTATTATTATTATTATTAGTAGTAGTAGAAGCAGTAGCAATAGTAAAGAAATAGTAGTAGTGCAAAGAGTCATAGTAGTAGTAATAATAGAAGTAGTAGTTGTAGTCGCAGAGTAGTAATTGTAGTAGAAGTAGTAGTTGTTGTTGTTGTAGTCGAAAGAGTAGTAATTGTAGTAGTAGTTGTTGTTGTTGTTGTTGTAGTAGAAGTAGTAGTAGTAGTAGCTGTAGTAGTACAAGCAGTAGCTATAGTAGTAGTAGTAGTAGCAGTAGTAGAAGCAGTATTGGTAGCTATAGCTAGTAGTAGTTGTTGTTATTGTAGTTACAGTAGTAGTTGTGGTAGTAGTAATGCTAGTTGTTGTAGTTGTTGTAGTTGTAGTAGACCTAGTAGTAGTAGTAGTGGTAGTAGCAGAAGTAGTAACTGTAGTAATAGTTGAAGTAGTAGTTGGAGTAGTAGAAGTAACAGTAGGAGTAGTAGTTGTAATAGTGGGAGTAGTACCAATAGTTTAAATTGTAGTAGTAGTAGCTGTAGGAGTCATAGAAATAGTTGTAGTAGCAGTAGTAGTAGTTTTAGTAGTAGGTTTAGTAGTCCTAGCAATAGGAGTAGTTATAGTTCTAATCGTAGTAGTAGTAGTTTTTGTAATCATAGTAGTAGTAGTCGTTGTTGTTGTTGTTGTTGTTGTTGTTGTTGTTGTACTGGTGTAGTAGTAGTAGTAGTAGTAGTAGTAGTAGTCGTAGTAGTAGTAGTAGTAATAATCGTAGCAGTAGTAGTAGCTGTTGTACTAGCCGTAGTAGTTGTAGAAGTAGCAACAGCAACAGTAGTTGTAGTAGCAGTAGTTGTAGCTGTTGTAGCAATAACTGTTGCAGTAGTAATAGTAGTAGCCGAAGTACTAGTACTAGTAGCTGAAGTAGTAGTAGTAGGAAAAGTAGTAGTAGTAGTGGCAGTTGTAGTAGCAGAAGCAGCAGCAGTAGTATTAGTTGTATGAGTTTTAGTAGTAGAAGTTGGACTAGTAGTAGCAACAGCAGTAGTAAAAATAGTTGCAGTAGTAGTAGCAGTAGTACTAGTAGTAGTAGTTGCAGTAGTAGTAGTAGTAGCAGTTACATTAGTAGTAGTAGCAGTTGTAGTAGTAGTAGCAGCAGTTGTAGCATGAGTAGAAGTGCTAGTAGTTAAAGTTGTAGTAGTAGTAGTAATTTTAGTAGTAATAGCAGTAACAGCAGCAAGAGTAGTAGTAGTGGTAGTGGTAGCAGCAGCAGTAGTAGCAGTAGTAATAGAAGCAATAGTAGTAGCAGCTGTACTGCTACTACTACTGTTGCTACTTCTACGTCAACTACTACTGCTACTACTACTGCTACTGCGGTTGCCACTACTCCAACTGCTAGTGTTACTACTACTACTACTACTAGTGCTACTACTATTACTACTACTAGTGCTACTGCTACTACTACTACTTCTACTTCTACTACTACTACAACTACTGCTAGTAGTACTACAACTACTACTACTACTACTTGTACTTTTACTACTGTGACTGCTACTACTGATGTTGCTGCTGCTGCTGTTGCGACTGTTACTACTACTACTACTATTGCTCCTATTGCTACTACTATTACTTCTACTACTATAACTAGTACTACTGCTGCCTCTACTACTACTTCTACTACTGTTGTTGCTCTTGCAACTACTAATATCGCTACTACAACTACTACTATTTCTACTAATGCAACTGCTACCACTACTAAAACTATTAGAACTATTACTACCACTGCTATTGAAGTTGTTGTTGTTGCCGCTAATAATACTACTATGCCTACTACTTCCACTAGTACTACTACTGCAAGTACTACAACTGCTACTACTACTGCGACTACTTCTGCAACTTCTACAACTAGTACTATTATTATTGCAACAAATACTTCTTCTACTACTACTACTATTACTACTACAACTACTTTTGCTACTAATACTACATCTACTGCTACTATGGCGGCTGTTGCGGCAGGTGCTATAATTGCTGCTACCGCTACTACTACTACGATACCTACTTCTCCTACTACTATACCTACCTCTTCTGCTACTACTACAACTGCTACTACTGCTACTACTTATGCTAGTACATCAACAACTTCTTCTACTACTACTACAGCTACTACCACTAGTACGACTAATGTAATTATTACTATTGTTACTCTTGCTACTACTACTACTAATATTACTGCTACTACTACTACTGTACCACTACCTCTACAACAACTAATGCTACTACTGCTATCAGTGCTATTTCAACTACTACTCCTATTACTACAACTACTGCTACAATTAATACTATTAATACTACTACTACTACCACTACTATTCCTATTACTACTACTACCACTACTACTACTGTTGCTATAACTACCACTACTACAACAACAACAACAACTACTGCTACTACTACTACTAATACTATTACTACTACTACTACTACTATTGCTGCTTTTGCTATTACTACTGCTGCTATACTACTACTACTTCCTCCTAATACTACTATAGGCCTCTACTATTACCGGTACTACTGCTACTACTTCTATTGCTACAACTACGACTACACCTACTACTACTACTACAACTCCTATTACTGCTACTACAACTACTACTACTCCACCATCCTTAAACCTACACCGACTACGACTACTACGACTACCACTACTGCTACCACTACTACTACTTACTATCACAACAACAACAACAACAACAACAACTACTACTACTACTACAAGAACTACTACTGCTGCTGCTATGATTGCTGTTGCAGCTGCTACTGCTATTGCTACTACTACTACCACTAATATTTCTACTACTACTGCTACTACTACTCCTACAACTACTACTACAAGAACTACTACTACTATGACTACTACTATTCCCACTCCTACTACTACTACTAATACTACTACTGCTACTACTATTATGTTTACTACTTTTCCAACTCATACTCCTACTACTTTCACTACTACTATTACTACTACTACTCCTACGACTACTTCTACGACTACTACTATTCCTACTCCTACTCCAACTCCTACTGTTACAACAACTACTACTAATACTGCTACCACTACTCCAACAACAATAACTCCTACTACTACTCGCACTACAACTCCAATTACAACTAGTACTACAACTACTACTTCTATTACTACTACAACGACTACCTACTATTACTACTCACACTTAATTACTACTAATTACTACGACTAATACTAATTCTACTACGACTACAATACTACTATGACTACTAACTTATTTTTTTTTTTCTACTACACCAATCCTACTCTTAACTACTACTATTACTACAGCTACCCCAACATTGCTACTGTATACTATACAAACAACAACTCCTACAACTACTACTACTGCTACTGCTTCTACTACGAGTTACTATTGCTCCCATTACTACCACTAGTACCACCACCACTACTACTACTTCTACAACTTCTAGTAGTAGTAGTTGTTGTAGCAGTAGTAGTTACACTAGTAATAGAAATAGTAGTAGCAGTAGATGTATCAGTAGTACTCACCATAATAATAGTAGTTGTAGTAGTAATAGAAATAGTAAGAGTAGAAGTAGTTGTAGGAGTAGCAGCAGCAGCCGCAGTAGTAGCAGCAGATGTACTACTAGTAGTAGTCATAGTAGTATTAGTAGTAGCAGTAGTAATAGTAGAACTAGTGGCAGTAATAGTAGTAGTTGTAATAGTTGTTGCAATAGTAACTGTAGTAGTAGTAGGAGTAGTTTAAGTAATAGTAATAGTAGTAGCACTAGTAATTACACTAGTTGCAGTACGAGTAGTAGTAGTAGTATGTAATAGCAATAGTAGTAGTCATTGTAATAGTAGTTGATGTGATAGTAGTAGTAGTAGTGGTAGTAGTAGTACTAGTAGCACTAGTAGTACTAGCAGAAGTAGTAGTAATAGTAGTAGTAGTAGGAGTTATAGTAGCAGTAGTAGCAATAGTAGTTGTTATTGTAGCAGTATTATGAGTACTAATAGTAGCAGTAATAGTAGCAGTATTAATAGTAGTAGTAGTAGTAGGAGTAGTAATCGTAATAGTACTAGTAGTACCACGAATCATATTAGCAGTTGTAGTAGTAGTAACAGCTTCAACGGTGAAACTAGTAGTTGTAGTAGTTGTAGCAGTTATTGTTGTTACAATAGTAGTAGTTTTCAAAATAGTAGTATTAGTAGTAGTAGAAGTGGTAGTGATAAATGTTGTAGTAGTAGTAGTAATAGTAGTAGTAGTAGTACTAGTAGTACTAGTTGTAGGAGTAGCAGCAGCAGCAGCATCTGTACTAGTAGCTGCAGTAGTAGTAGTAGGTATTCTTGTTGTAGCAGTAGTCGAAGGAGTAGTAGTAGTAGTAGTAGTATTAGTAGTAGTAGTTGTAGTAGTTGTCTGGTAACAATAGCAGCCATTGTAGTAGAGGTAGTAGTAGAAGTTGTAGTTGCAGTTGTAGCAGCAGCAGCAACAGTTGTTGTTGTTGTTGTCTTAGTAGTAGCAATAGTAGTAGTTGTGGGAGTTGGGGGCAGAGTAGTGGTCACCATAGTAGTTGTTGTTAGAGTAGCAGTAGTAGCAGTTGTAGTAATGTTAGTAGTAGTAATAGTTATTGTTGTTGTTCTTGTAGTAGTAGCAGTAGGAGTAGTAGCTAGAGTAGTAGTAGTAGTAGGAGTAGAAGTAGTGATCGTAGGAGTAATAGCAGTAGTTGTAGCAGTATTAGTAGTTGAAGTTGTAGCAAGAGTAGCAGTAGTAGCAGTTGAAGTAGTAGAAGTAGCAATAGTAGTAGTAGTTGTTGTAGCAGGAGTAGTAGTAGTAGAAGTAGTAGGTGATGTTTTAGTAGTTGTAGTAGTAGCAGTTATAGTTGTAATAGTTGTGGTAGTTGTAGTAGTAGTAGCAGTAGAAGTAGTAGCAATAGTAGTAGGAGTAGGAATAGTAGTAGTAGTAGTACTAGTAGAAGTTGTAGCAGTAGGAGTAGTTGTTGTTGTTGTAGGAGTAATAGTAGTGGCAGAATTAGTAGTAGTAGTAGTAGTAGTAGTAGTAGTAGTGATAGAAGTTGTTGTAGTTGTAGCATTAGTAGTAGCAGTGGGAGTAGTAGTACTAGTATTAGTAGTTGCAGTAGTAGTATTATTTGTCATAATACTTATAGTTGTAGGAATAGTAGTAGTATTAGCAGTAGTTGTTTTAGGAGTGTAGTAACAGTAGTAGTAGTAGTAGAGGTAGTAGTAGAAGTAGCAGTGGCAGAAATGGTACTATTAGTAGTTGTAGTAGTAGCAGTAGTAGTAGTGGTAGTATTAGTAGGAGTAGTCGTAGTAGTTGTAGCAATTATTGTATTTGTTGTAGTAGTAGTAGTAGTAGGAGTAGTAGTAGTAGTAGTAGTAGAAATAGTAGTAATAGGTGTAGTAGAAGGAGGAGTAGTAGCACTTGTAGAAGTAGTAGTAATAGTAGTTGTAGTTGCAGTATTAGTAGTAGTAGTTGTTGTTGTTGTTACTCTTGGAGTTGGAGTAGAAGTCGAAGTAGAAGTATTAGTAGTGATAGCAACACAGCAACAGCTGTAGCAGTAGTAGTAGCAGCAGTAGTTGTTGCAGTTGTAGTAGTAGGGGTAGTAGTGGTAGTAGTAGTAGTAGTAGTAGGAGTCGGTATAGGATTACTAGCATGGTAGTAGTACTTAGATTAGTGGTACTAGTATAGTAGTAGGAGTAGAAGTAGCTGTAGTAGTTGTAGTAGCTGTAGTAGTACTAGTTGTGGTTGTTGTAGTGGTAGCAGTAGTAGGAGTAGTACTTGTAGTTATAGTAGTAGTAGTAGTAGTAGTTGACATAGTAGTAATAGTGGTAATAGTAGTAGTAGTAGTAGTAGTAATAGTTGTAACATCAGTAGTAGTAGTAGTACTTTTGTTAGTAGTAATAGTAGTAGTAGGTGTTGGAGTAAGAGTAGACGTAGAAGTACTAGTTGTTGTAGTACCAATAGTAGCAGTAGCAGAAGTAGGAGTAGGTGGAGCAATAGTAGTAGGCGGAGTAGGTGCAACAGTTGGAGTAGGAGTGTGAGCAGTAGTAGTAGGAGTTTTAGTAATAGTAGTGGTTACAGTAATAGAAGTAGTATTAGTAGTAATAGTAGTAGTAGTAGTAGTAGTAGTAGTAGAAGTAGTAGTAGCAGTAGCAGTAGTAGTAGTAGTGGTGGTGGTGGTAGGCATAGTATTAATGGTATTAGGAGTAGGAGTAGTAGTTGGAATAATAGACGTAGTAGTAGTCGTAGTAGTAGCAATAATAGTAGTAGTTGTTGTAGTGGTAGTGGTATTACGTGTAGTAGGAGTAGGAGTCATAGTAGTAGGAGTAGTAGTAGTTGGAGTAGTGGCAATAGTAGTAGAAGTAAGAGCAGCAGTTGTAGTAGTAGTAGTAGTAATAGTAGCAGTAGCAGGAGGAGAAGGAGTTGTAGTAGTAATATTAGTAGTTGTAGTAGTAGTAGTAGTAGTAGTAGTAGTAGTAGTAGTAGGGGTAGTAGTGGCAATAGTAGTAATAGTAGTAGGACTCAGTATAGGATTAGTAGTAGGGGTAGTAATAGTTGGAGTAGTGGTACTCATAGTCGTAGTGGGAGTTGGAGCAGCAGTTGGAGTTGGAATAGTCCTAGTAGTAGTCGGAGTAGTAGTCGAAGTAGTAATTGTAGTTGTTGTAGTAGTAGTAGTTGTAGGAGTAGTAGCAGAAGTGGCGGTACCAGTGGTAGTAGTAGGAGAAGCAGTAGAAGTAGTTTTTTTTGTTGTAGTAGTAGTAGTTGTGGCAAGAGTAGTGGCAGTAGTAGTAGTAGTAGTAGTAATAGTAGTACTAATAGTAGTAGTGGTACTAGCAGTAGTAGTAGTAGCAGCAACAGCATTAGTAATAGCAGTAGTGGCAATAATAGTAGTATGAGAAGTTGGTGGTGTAGTAGTTGTACTAGTAGTAGTAGCAGTAGTAGTAGTAGAAGAAGTAGGTAGTGTAGTAGTTGTACTAGTAGTAGTAGCAGTAGTAGTCATAGTAGTAGCAGTAGTAGTAAAAGTTGTAATAGAAATAGCTGTAGTAGTAGTAGTAGTAGGAGCAGCAGCAACAGCAGCAGTTGTAGCAACAATATTAGTAGTAGTAGTAGTAGTAGCGTTAGAAGAAATAGTATGAGTGGTAGTCATAATTGTAGTTGTTGTAGTAGTTGTATCGTAATAGGTTGAGTAGTAGCAGTAGTATTGGTTGTAGTAGTAGTAGTTGCTGTAGGCATTGGAGTAAATATAGTAGTAGTAGTTGTAGGCATTGGAGTAAATATAGTAGTAGTAGTAGTAGTAGTAGTAGTAGTAGTAGTAGTAGTAGTAGTAGTAGTAGCTTTAGTAGTAGTAGTAGTAGGAGTAGGAGTATTAGTAGTAGTAGCCGGAGTAGTAGCTGTAGTAGTAGTAGTAGTAGTAAGAGTCAGAGCTATGGTAGAAGTAGTAGTAGTAGTAGTAGCCACAACAATATTATTAGTAGTAGTAGGACTAGTAGTTGTAGTAGTAGTTGTTGTTGTTGCTGTTGTAGTAGTAATATTAGTAGTAGTTGTAGTAGTAGTAGTAGTAGCACCAGTAGAAGTAGTAGCTGTAGTTGTAGTAGTTGCAATAGTGATAGAAGTAGTAGTAGTGGTAGTAGGTGCCGTAGTTGCAGTAGTAGTTGGAGGAGTAGCATTAGAATTGGTAGCAATAATAATAGAGTAGCAATAGTAGGAGTAGAAGTAGTAGAAGCAGTAGCTGCAGTAGTAGTAGTAATTGCAGCAGTACTTGTAGTAGTGGTGGTGGTAGTAGTCATCGTAGTACTTTTAATCATAGTAGTACTAGCAATAGTATCAGTAATAGGAGTTGTAGAAGTAGTGGTAAGAGTAGTTGCAGGGTTAGGAGTAGTAGTAGTAGTAGGAATGGTAGAAGTAGTTAGAATAGTAGTATTAGCAAGAGTAGTAGTAGTAGCAGTGGTAGTATGGGTATTAGGATTCCTAGTAGTAGTAGTAGTAGTTGTTAAAGTAGGAGTAGTTTTATCAGTAGTAGTAGCAGCAGTAGTAGTAGTAATAGTATTAGTAATACTAGTAGCAGAAGTAGCAGTAGCAGTAGTAGTCGAGGTTGGAGTGGGTGTAGTTGTAGGAATAGTAGTTGAAATAGTAGTAGGAATAGAAGTAGTTGAAATAGTGGTAGCAGTGGTTGAAGTAGTAGTAGTAGTAGTAGTAGCAGTCGTAATTGGAGTAGTAGTTGTCGGAGCTGGGGTAGTAGTCATAGTAGTTGTAGTAGTAATAGGTGTTGGAGTAGGACTAGTAGTAGTAGTAGTAGAAGTAGTAGTGGTATGACTAGAAGTATTAGTAGTAGGAGTTGGAGCAGGAATAGTTGTAGTAGTAGTAGTAGTATTAGTATTAGTAGTAGTAGTTGCAGTAGTTGGAGTGTCGAAGTAATAGTAGTAGCAGCAGTTGTAGTTGTTGTTGCAGTAATAGTATTAGTAGTAGTGGTTGTAATAGTAGTAGTAGCAGTAGCAGTAGTTGTAGCAGCACGAGTTGTAGTTGTAGTAGCAGAAGTAGTAGTAGTATTAATAGCACTAGTAGGTGTAGTAGTTGTTGTAGTAGTAAAAGTTGTAGTACTAATAGTATCATTTTGAGTTGGAGTAATAGTTGTTGTAGTAGAAGTAGTAGTAGTAGTAGTATTAATAGTAGTATTAGTAGTAGTTGTTGTTATTGTTGTGGTAGTAATAGTTGTAGAAACAATAGTAGCAGCAGTAGTCGTAATTTAGTATTAGTAGTTACTGTAGTAGTAGTACGAGTTGGAGTAGGAGTAGTAGTAGCAGTTGTAGTAGTAGTTGTTGAAATAACAGTAGCAGCAATAGTAGTAATTTTGTATTAATAGTTATAGTAGTAGTATGAGTTGGTATAGGAGTAGTTGTAGCAGTAGCAGTAGGAGTAGTAGGAGTAATAGTTGTAGTAGTAGTATTAGTAGCAGTAGTAGGAGAAGAACTAGTAGTAGTTGTTGTAGTAGTTGTAGTAGTAGTAATGGTAGTAGTAATAGTAGTAATAGTAATAGTAGTAGTAGGAGGAGGAGGAGGAGTAGTAGTAATAGTAGTAGTAGTAGTAGAAGTAGTTGTAATTTTATTAGTATTAGTAGTAGAAGTAGTACTAGAAGCTGTAGAGTAGTAGTAGTAGTAGTAGTAGTAGAAGTAGCAGCTACAGCAGTCGAAGTTGTAATAGCAGCTGCAACAACAGTAGGATTAGGAGTAGATGTACTAGGAGCTGGAGTAGTAGTAGTAGTTGCTAGCGTGGGCATAGGTGTGGAAGTAGTAATAATAGTAGTAGTAGTAGTGGTAGTAGTAGTAGTAGGACTAGGAGAAGTGGTAGTAGATGTTGGTGTGGAAATAGTAGTAGTAATAGCACAAGCAGGAGTAGGAGAAGTTGTAGTAATTTTGCTTCTGCTGCTAATACTATAACTACTTCTGCTACTACTACTACTACTAGAACCACTGCTACTGCTTCTACTACTACTACTGCTACTACTACTACTACTACTTTCGCTACTACTACTATTGCCACTATTACGGCAACTACTACTGCTACTTGTGCAACTACTACCAAAGCTACTACTTCTATTGTTGCTACTATTGCTACTACTACTACTAATTCTAGTATTACTACAATTGCTACTGCTAGTGATACTACTACAAATACCACTACCTTTACTGCTACTTCAACAACAACAACAACAACTACTACTACTCCTTCTACTACTGCTCCAACTGCTACCACTAATAACCACTACTACTACTGCTACTAATGCTACTACCATTACTACTACTACTACTATTATTGCTACTGCTACTATTTCCGATAATACTACTACTGCTAGTACTGCAAATATTGCTATTACTATTATAGCTACCGCCGTCACTACTACTTTTCCAACTACTAATACTTCTCCTACTATTAGTACTTCTCCTACTACTACTACTACTACTACAACTACTACTACAACTACTACTACAACTACTACTACTACTACTATTACTACTACTACTACTAATATTACTCCCATTGCCACTACTATTACTACTATGACTACTACTACTATTACTACTATTACTACTACTACTACTGCTACTACTACCACTACTACTACTACTACTTCTCCGAGTACAATTTCTACTCCTATCACTCCTCCTACTACTACTATTGCTGCTACTGCTATTACAATTACTACTTCGGCTACTACAAAATCTTCTACTACTGCGTCTATGCTGCTGCAACTACTACTACGTACTTCTAATATTACTACTACTGTTACACCAACTACTACTACTAGCACTAATATTTTTACTTCTACCGCTGCTACTACTCCTACTACTACTTCGACTACTAATTGTCGTACTACTAATGCTACTACTTCTATTACTATTCCAACTCCTACTCCTACTACTGCTATAGCCACTATTCTTGCTACTACTCCTAATACTTTCACTACTACTATTCCCACTTCTACTACTACCCCTACTACAAATAATGCTACAACTACTAGTACTATTACTACTACTACTACTGTTGTTCTTGCTGCTACTACTACTACTACTACTCCTACTACTCCTACTACTCCTACTACTACTACTCCTACTGCTACTTCTACTACTACTACTACACCTATTACTATTATTACTTTTACTACTGCTGCTACTACTACTACTACTGCAACTGCTACTATTACTACCACTACTACCACTACTACTACTACTATGACTACTACTACGACAACTACTACCACTATTACTACCACTACTACTCCTACCACTACAACAACTGCAACTCCTACTACTACTTCTACCACAACTCCTAATAAAGCTGCTACTACTACTACTATTACTACTACTACTACTAGTCCAACTCCAACTCCTACTGATACATCTACTCTGACTACTACTGCTACTACTACTACAACTACTACAACTCCTACTACTACTACTTCTAATACAAGTATTACTACTACTACTACAACTTTTACTACTACTACTACAACTACAACAACAACTACTGCTATTCCGACTATAATTGCTACTCCTAATACTGCAACTACTACACAAACTACATCTGCCGCTGCTACTACTACAACTACTACTACAAGTACTGCTCCTGCTACAACTACTGCAGCTAGCACTGCACCAACAACTACACCTCCAATTAGTAAGCCTGCTACAACTACTACTATTACAACAACTACTACTAAAGCAACAACTACTATTACTGCTACCATTATTGGTACTACTAATGCAACTGCTGCTGCTGCTACAACTGCTACTACTACTACTACTACTACTACTTCCACTACTAGTACTGCTACTAGTACTAGTCGTAGTACTACCGCTTCTATTTCTACTACTACTACTACTCCCACAACTACTCCTACTACTTGTACTAATACTACTCTTGCTACTACTGCTACTACTACTACTACTGCTGCTGCTACTACTACTGCTACTACTACTACAACAACAATAACTACTACTGCTCCTAGTATGGGTACTGCTACCACTAACACTAACACCACCACTACTACTACTATTACTTCCACTACTACTACTACTACTACTACTACCACTACTACTACTAATACTCCTCCTCCACCTCCTTCTCCTACACCGACCGACTGCCACAACTACTCCTACTGCTACTATTACAGCTACTATTACTAATACTACAGCTACGGCTACTACTACTGCTATTATTACTACTACTACTCCTAAGACTCCTACTACTACTGCTGCTGCTGTTGTTGCTGCTATTACTACCACGACTACTGCCA
>RXID01002731.1:13572-38958 GCA_005019695.1 Trichopus zeylanicus subsp. travancoricus | reverse complement strand
TAGTAGTAGTAACAGTACCCACAACAGTAGCAATATTAGCAGTATTAGTAATAGTTGTAGTAGTGGTAGTGGTAGTAGTAGTAGCAGTAATAGTCGAAGTAGTAGTAGTGAGGGTAGTAGTAGTGGTAGTAATAGTAGTAGTAATAGTTATAGTAGCAGTATTAGTAGTAGTAGTAGTAATAGTAGTTGTGGTAGCTAGAGCAGTGGCAGTAGCAGGTGCAAAGTAGAACTAGGAGTAGTAGTAGCCATAGTAGTAGTAGTAGTAGTAGTAGTAGTAGCAATTGTGCTACTAGTAGTAGTTGTAGTAGTAGTAGTACTTGAAGTAGTGGTAGTTGCAAAAGTATGGTAAGTTGCATAGGAGTAGTAGTAGTGCAATAAGTAGTACTAGGAGAAGTAGTTGTAGCAGCAATAGCAGAAGTTCTAATACTAGTAAAAGTAATAGTAGTAGTGGTAATAATAATAGTAGCAGCAGTAGTAGTGGTAACAGTAGTAGCAGTAGTTGCCATTGAAGCAGTAGTAGTTGTAGTAGCGGTAGCTATTGTAGTAGCTGCAGTAATAGTATTAGTAGTAGTAGTAGTAGTAGAAGTTGGAGAAGTAATATTAGTAGTTGTAGTTGCTATAGTAGGAGTAGTAGTTGTTGTTGTTGTAGTAGCAGTAGCAGCAATAATAGTAGAAGTAGCAGTTGTGGTAGTAGCAGTAGTAATAGTATTAATAGTAGTTGTAGCAGCAGTAGTAGTAGGAGCAGTAGTAGGAGTAGTAGTAGCTGTTGTTGTTGGAGTAGTAGTACTAGTAGTAGAAGTTGTAGCACTAGTAGTAGTAGTAGTTGTTGTTGTTGTTGTTGTTGTATTCATAGTAGCACTAGCAGTAGAAGCGGTAGCTGTATTTACAATAGCAGTAATAGTAGTAATAGCAATAGTTTCAGTAGTAGTAGTAGTAGCAGTAGTCATAGCAGCAGCAATAGTAGTAGTAGTAGCAATAGTAGTAGTAGCAGTTGTAGTCACAGTAGTAGTTGTAATTGGAGAAGTAGAGCAGTAGCAGCAGCCGTAGTAGTAGCAGAAGTAGTTGTAATAGTAGGAGGGGAGGTAGTTGTAGTAGCAGTAGCAGCACAAGTAGTAGTCATAATAGTAGTACAAGTAGTAGTCGTAGTAGCAGCAGTTGCAATGGAAGTAGAAGTAGCAACTGCAATAGTAATAGTAGTAGCTGGAGTAGCAGTAGTAACAATAGTAGTAGTTGTTGTTGTTGCAGTTGTAACAGTAGTAGCAGTAGTACTATTATTATTAGTAGTAGTAGTAATAGTAATAGTAGTAGTAGTTGTAGTAGAAGTCATAGCATTAGTAGCAGTAGTAGCCGTAGTAGCAGGAGTAGTAGTAGTAGTAGTCGTACCAGTAATAGCAGCAACATCATCAATAGTAGTAGTAGTAGTAATAGTAGTAGTGGTATTATGAGTTGTGGCAGTAGCAAGAGCAGTAGTAGTACCAGTAGTAGCAGTAGCTGTAGTAGCAGTTGTAGTAGTAGTAGCAATTGTTAGTAGTAGTAGTACTTGTAGTAGTAGTACTAAAAGTAGTGGCAGTAGCAGAAGTAGGCAAGTTGTAGGAGAAATAGTAGTAGTATAATAAGTAGTAGTAGGAGGACAAGCAGTAGTAGTAGAAGTAGCAGCAGTTCTAATATTAGTAGAAGTAGTAGTAGTAGAAGTAGCAGTAGTTCTAATACTAGTAGAAGTAGCAGTAGTAGAAGTAGCAGCAGTAGTAGCAGTAGTAGTGGTAGCAGTAGCAGCCATTGTAGTAGTAGTAGTTCCTATAGCAGTAGCGGTAGTAGTAGCCGCTGTAGTAGTAGTTGTTGTTGAAGAAGTTGGAGAAGTAATAGTAGTATTTGTAGTAGCTATAGTTGGAGTAGTAGTTGTTGTTGTTGTAGTCGAATTAGCAGCAATAATAGTAGAAGTAGTAGTTGTAGTAATAGTATTAGTAGTTGTTGTAGCAGTAGCAGCAGAAGTAGTAGTAGTAGTAGTAGTAGTAGTAGAAGAAGCAGCAGTAGTAATAGGAGCAATAGTAGGAGGAGTAGTAGTAGGAGGAGGAGTAGTAGTACTAGTAGTTGAAGTGGTAGCACTAGTAGTAGTAGTAGTAGTAGTAGTAGTAGTTGTTGTTGTTGTTGTTGTTGTTGTAGTCATAGTAGTGCTAGTAGTAGAAGCGATAGATATATTTGTATTTGTAGTAATAGTTGTCATAGCAAGAGTTTCAGTAGTAGTAGTAGCAGTTGTAGCAGCAGCAGTAGTGTTAGCAGCAACAGTTGTAGTAGGAGGAGGAGAAGTAGTAGTAGTAGCAGTAGAAGTACAAGTAGTAGTCATAGTAGAAGTACAAGTAGTTGTCGTTGTAGCAGCCGTAGCAATGGAAGTAGTAGCGGTAGTTGTGCTCGTTGTTGTTTTAGTATTGGTAGTAGTAGTAGTCATAGGAGAAGTACTATAAGTAGTAGTACTAGTAGTAGTAGTAGGTTTGGAGCAGTAGTAGCTGTAGTAGCAGTAGAAGTAATAGGCGTAGTAGTAGGAGTAGGAGTAGTAGTACCAGTACCAATAGTAGTTGTTGTGGTAGCAATATAAGTAGTGGCAGCAGTAGTAACTATAGCCTCAAAAGTAGTAGTAGCAGATGTATTAGTAGTAGTATTAGAAGCAGTAGTAGTAGTAGTAGTAGTAATAGTGGTAGCACCACTAGTAGCAGAAGTAGCAGTAGTGGTAGTAGTAGTAGCAATGGCAGTACCAGTGGCAATAGTAATAGTAGTAGTAGTAGTAACAAAAGTAGTAGTAGGAGGAGGAGTGGTAGCAAAAGTAGTTGTAGTTGGAGGAGGAGTCGTAGTAGTAGTAGCAGTAGTAGTAGCAGCTGTAGTAGTAGCAGTAGCAGTAGTAGTAGCAGTAGTAGTAGAAATAGTAGTAGTAGTAGCATTGGTAGTAGATGTTGTAGCAGAAGTAGTTGTCGGAGAAGTAGTAGTAGTAGCAGTAGCAGCAGTAGTCGTAGGAGTAGTAGCTGTAGCATTAGTAGTAGTAGAAGTAGTAATAGAAGGAGATGCAATAGTAGTGGCAATAGCAGTAGTAGTTGTAGCTGTAGTAGTAGCAGAGTAGTAGTAGTTGGAGAAGGAGCCATTATAGCAATAATAGTCGCAGGAGTAGCTATAGTAGTTGTAGTAGTAGCAATTGAAGTAGTAGTTGTTATCGTAGTAGTAGTAATAGCAATTGGAGAAGTAGTAATAGTAGCAGTAGCAGTAGCAGTAGTAGTAATAGCAGTAGTAGTAGGAGTAGTAATAGCAGTAGTAGTAGGAGTAGTAATTGCAATAGTAGCAAAAGTAGCAGCAGTCGAAGTAGTAGCAGAAGTAGCTGGAATAGTAGTGGCAATAGCTGCAGTAGTAGTGGTAGCTACAGTATTAGAAGTAGGAGCAGCAGAAGTAGGAGTAGTAGTACCAACAATAGGAGTAGTTGTAGTTGGAGCAGTATTAGTAGTAGTAGTACTAGTAGTAGCAGAAGTAGTAGTAGTAGTTGCAGTAGCTGTAGTAGTAGTTGGGCGGTAGCAATAGTAGTAGGAGTATCAATTGCAGCAGTAATAGTATAAGTAGTAGTAGTAGTGGTAGCAGTAGCAGTAGTAGTAGTAGTAGCAGTAGTAGCAGTAGCAGTAGTAGTAATAGTTGCTGTAGAAGTAGTCAAAAAGGTAGAAGAAGCAGCAGCAGTAGTAATAGTTGCTACAGAAGTAGCAAAAGTAGTAGTAGTAGCAGTAGTAGTAGTTGTTGTTGTTGTTGTCATTGGAGTAGTAGTAGCAGGAGCAACAGTAGCAGTAGTGGTAGTAGCAGTAGTAGCGGTCGTAGTAGTTGGGGTAGTAGTAGTAGTATCAAAAGTAGTAGTAGTAACAGCAGTAGTGGTAACAGTAGTAGTAGTGCTAGTAGTAGTAGTCACATAGGATTAGTAATAGGAGTCATAGTAGTAGTAGTAGTCACAAGAGAAGTTATAGGAAAAGTTATTGTGGGAGTAGTAGCCGTAGCAATAGCTGTGGTAGCAGTTGTAGCAGTAGTAGCATTAGTAGTAGGAGGATTACTAGCAAAAGTAGTAGTAGTATAGCCGCCGTGGCAGTAGTATTGGAAAAAGTAGTAGTAGTCGTAGTAGTAGTAGTTGTAGTAGTAGCAGTAGTAGTTATAGGAATAGTAGTAGTAGTAGCAATAGCTGTAGTAGTAGTAGAAGTTGTAGTAACAGTAGTAGTATTAGTAGTATGAGAAGTAGTAGTAGTTGTTGTGGTAGTAGTAGCAGCAATAGTAGTAGCATTATTGCAAGGGATGTAGTAGTAGTAGTAGTAGTAACCGTAGTAGTAGTTGTTGTTGTCGTTGTTGTAGGAGCTGTGGCCGTCGAAGCAGTAGTAACAGTAGTATTAGTAGTAGTACCAATAGTAGCAGTCGTAGCAGTCATAGCATTAGTAATAGTAGTAGTCGTAATAGCAGTTGGAGTAGTAGTAGCAGTCATGGAAGTAATAGGAGTTGTAGTAGTAGGAGTGGTAGTAGTTGTAATAGTAGCAGAAGTAGTAGTAGGAGCAGTGGCAGTTGTAGGAGCATTACCAGTACTAGTAGTAGTAGTAGTATTGTCGTAGTAGCAAAAGTTGTACTAGTAGTAGTTCTAAAAGTAGTGGTAGAGTCGAAGTAGTTCAAGTTGCAAAAGTGGTAGCAGTTGTAGATTAAGTAGTAGTAGTTGGAGAAGTAGTAGTAATAGAAGTAGTAGTAGTTCTAATACTAGTAGAACTAATAGTAGCAGTAGTAGAAGTAGTAGTACCAGTAGTAGCAGTAGTAGTAGTGGTAGCAGTAGTAGCTATTGTAGTAGTAGTAGTAGCGGTAGTAGTAGCTATAGTACTACTAGCAGTAGTAGTAAGAGTTGGAGATATAATAGTAGTAGTTGCAGTGGCCATAATACGAGTAGTAGTTGTTGTTGTAGCAGTAGCAGTAGCAGCAATAATAGTAGTAGTAGTAGCAGTAATAGCTTTAGTAGCAGCCGCAAAAGTACTATTAGTAGTAGTAGCAGCAGTAGTAGTAGGAGTAGTAGTACTAGTAGTCGAAGCGGTAGGACTAATAGTAGTCGTAGTAGTTGTTGTAGTAGTAGTAGTCGCAATCGTAGTAGTAGTAGTAGTAGTAGTAGTAGTAGCAATAGTAGTAGTTGTTGTTGTTTTTGTAGTTGTAGGAGCATTAGTAGAAGTAGTCGCAGTAGTCGCAGTAGAAGCAGCAGCACCAGTATTAGTAGTAGTTGTTGTTGTAGTAATAGCAGGAGCAATAGTTGTAGAAGTAATAGTAGTAGTAGTAGTAAGAGTAGTAGTAGTTGTCGAAGTAGTAGTGGTAATTATAATAGTAGTAGCGATGGTAATAGCAGTAGTGGTAGTAGTAGCAGTTGTAGTAGTTTTGTAGCGGCTGTAGCAGCTGTAGTAGTCATAGCAGCACCATTAGCAGCAGTAGTTGTAGAAGTAGCAGTAGTAGTAGTGGTATTTGTATTAGCAGTAGTAGTAATGGTAGTAGTGGCAATAGTTTCTGTAGTAGGAGTAGTAGCAATAGTTAGAGTAGTAGCAACAGCAGTAGTTGTAGTAATAGTATTAGTAGTAGTTGTAGTAGCAGTAGTAGTAGTGGTTGGTGAAGTAGAGTAGTAGTAGCAGCAGTAGTTGTAGAAGTAGACGGGAAGTAGTAGTGGTTTGTGAAGTAGAATAGTAGTCGTAGCAGTAGTTATAGTAGTAGATGGGGAAGTAATAGTAGTAGCAGTAGTAGCGCAAGCAGTAGTCGTAGTTGTGGTACAAATAGTAGTCATTATTCCAGTGGTAGAAATAGTTGTTGTAGTAATAGTTGTGCTAGTTGTTGTTTTAGTATTAGTAATAATAGTAGTTGGAGAAGTAGTGTAAGTAGTAGTAGTTGGAACAGTAGCAGTAGTAGTTATAGTTGCAGTAGTAGTAATAGGCGAGGTTGTAGTAGTTGCAGTAGGGGTAGTAGTGGCAGTAGTAGCAGTAGTTACTGTAGTTGCTGTTGAAGTAGTAGTATTAGTAGCAGTAGTTCCAATAATAGTTGTAGCACCAGTAGTAGCCATGGTAGCAGCAATTGTAGTAGTTATCGCAGTAATAGTGTTGTAGTAAAAGTAGTAGCAGTAATAATTGTAGTAGTAGTAGTAAAAGTAGTAGTAGTAGTAGTAGTAGTAGTAGCCGAAGTAGTTATAGTGGTATTTGTAACAAAAGTAGTTGTAGTTGAAGGAGTAGTAGTAGCAGCGGTGGCAATAGTAGTAGCTGTAGTATAGTAGTAGTAGTAATAGTAGCAGCAATAGTAGTAGTAGTAGTAGTAGGAGAAATAGTTCTAGTAGTAGTAGCAGCAGTAGTCGTAGAAGTAGTAGTAGTAGCATTAGTAGTAGAAATAGCAGAAGTAGTAGTAGCAGTAGTAGTAGCAGAAGTAGTAGTAGTAGTAGTAGCATTTGTAGCTGTAGTAGCAGTAGTCGAAGAAGTAGTAGTAGTAGGAATAGCGGTAGTAAGAGTAATAGTAGAAGTAGTAGTTGTTGTAATAGTAGTAGTAGTGGTAGTATTAGTAGCAGCAGTAGGATAAGTAGTATTAATAGTAGTAGTAGTAATAGTAGTAGCTACAGTAGTAGTTGTAGTAGTAGTTTTAGTTGTAGTAGCTGTAGTAGAAGTAGCAGTACTTGTTGTAGTAGCAGAAGTTGCAGCGGTTGTAGTTGCAGTAGCTACAGTAGTAGTGGGAGGATGAGCGGCAGAAGTAGTAGTAGCAGCAGCAATAGGTGGAGGCAGAGCGACAGTGGTAGTAGTTGGAGCTATATTAGTAGTAGTAGTAGTAGTAGTAGTTGTTGTAGTAGTTGTAGTAGTTGTTGAAACAGTAATAGTAGTAGTAGGAGTTGTGGCAATAGTAGCCGGAGTCACAGTTGTAGTAGTAGTACTAGAAGTTGTAGTAGTAGTAGTAGTAGTTAGAGTATCATTAGCAAAAATAATAGTAGTAGTTCTAGTAGTTGCATTAGTACTAGTAGCAGTAGTAGTAATAGTTGCTGTTGAAGTAATCGGAGGAGTAGCTGAAGTAGTAGTTGTCGCAGCGGCAATAGTTATAGTAGTAGCAGTAGTAGTAGTAGTAGTTGGAGTAGCAGTAGTAGTATTTGTAGAAGTTGCAACCCTAGTTGTAGTAGGAGTAGCTGTAGTATTAACATTAGTAGTCGTAGTATTAGTAGTAGCTGTAGTCATAGTGTTAAGAGAAGTAGCAATAGTAGTAGTAGCAGCAACAATAACAACAACAAGAGTTGTTGTTGTGGTAGTAGTAGAAGTAGTTGAAGTAGTCTTAAAAAAAATAGTAGTAGTCATTGAAGTAGTTATAATTGTAGTGTAGTAGTAGTAGAAGAAGTAGTAGTAGTAGTAGTAGTAGTAGGAGTAGTAATAGTCGGACCAATAGCAACAGTAGTAGTAGGAGTCGTAGTAGTCGGAGCAATAGTAATAGTAGTAGGAGGAGGAGGAGGAGTAGTAGTAGTAGTATTGGTAGTAGTAGTAGTAGTAGTTGTTGTTGTTGTTGTTGTTGTTGTTGGAGTAGTAGTTGTAGTAGCAGTGGTAATAGTAGTATCGTAGTAGTAGTAGTAGTACCAGTAGCGGCAGAAGTAGTAATGGTAGTATTGGTATTAGTATTAGTAGTAAGAGTTGGAGTAAGAGTAGTAGTATGAGTAGTAATAGTTGGAGTGTTGGTATTAGTAGTAGTGGTAGTAGCAGAAGTAGTAGTGGTATTTGTAGCCACAGAAGTAGTAGTCGTAGAAGTAAAAGTAGCATAGTAGCAGCAATAGTGGTATTAGTTGCTGTAGCAGCAATAGTAGTAGTAATGATACTAGTTGTAGCAGAAGTAGGGGTAGTAGTTGTTGTAGTAGTAGTAGCAGTGGTAATAATAGTATTACTAGTAGTAGTAGTAGTAGTAGTAGCAGATGTTGTAGCTGCAGAACTTGTAATAGTAGTATGTGTAGTAGTAGTTGTTGTTGTAGTAGTGTTGGTAGTATGACTAGGAGTTGGAGTAGGAGTTGTAGTACGAGTGGTAGTAGTTTGAGTGGTGGTATTAATAATACTAGTAGTAGCAGAAATAGTAGTAGTATTTGTAGCCACAGTAGTAGTAGTAGTAGAAGTAATTGTAGCAGTACTAGTATTAGCAGCCGCAGTAGCTGTAGTAGTAGTAGAAGAAGAAGTAGCAGTAACAGCAGCAGATGTTGAAGTAGGAGTCACAATAGTAGTAATGGTAGTTGTAGTTGCAAAAGTAGAGGTAGTAGGAGTAGTAGTAACAGTAGTGGCAGTTGTAGTAGCATTAGTAGCAGCAATAGTAGTGTTAGAAACAGTAGTAATAGTCGTTGAAGTACTTGCAATTGTGTTAGTTGAAGTACTTGTAGTAGTAGTAGGAGGAGGAGGAGGAGAAGCAGCAGTAGTAGCAGTAGTAGGAGCAGCAGCAGCTGTAGTAGTAGTAGTTTCAGTAGTGGAACTAATAATAGTAGCAGTTCTTGTTGTCGTAGTAGTTGTTGTAGTAATATTTATAGCAGTAGTAGTAATAGTAGTACCAGTGGGAGTAGTAGTTGTAGTAGTAGAACAAGTAGTTGTAGTAGTAGTAGAAGTAGTTGTAGGAGTAGAAGTTAGAGTAGTAGTAAGAGTTGTAGTAGTAGTAGCAGTACTAGTAGGAAGAGAAGTAGTAGGAGTAGTAGAAGTAGTAGCAGTTGTTGTAGTAGCAGCAATAGCAGAAGCAGTAGTAGCAGAAATAGTAGCGGTAGTAGAAGTCGTAGTTGGTGTTCTAGTAGTTGTAATCATAGTAGCAGTTGTAGCAGAAGAAGTAGTAGTAGTTGTTATTGTAGAAGAAGCGGTAGTAGTAGTAGCAACAGTAGTAGTATTAGGAATAGCAGCAGAAGCTGTTGCAGGTGTACTTGTAATAGTTGTAGTAGTTGTTGTTGTTATAGAAGAAGAAGAAGAAGAAGTAGTAGTAGTTGTAGTAGTCGTAGTAGGAGTAACGGCAGCAACAGGAGCACTAGTAGTTGTAGTAGTAGTAGCAATAGCAATATTCGTAGTGGTAGTAGTATTAGTAGTAGTAGTTGTAGAAGTAGTAGTAGTAGTTGTTGTAGTTGTTGTAGTAGTAGTAGCAGTAGAAGTAGGAGTAGTAGTACCAGCAGTAGTAGTGGCAGTAGTAGTAGTAGTAGTATTAGTAGTAGTAATAGTAGTAGCAGTAGTAGCAGTTGTTTTAGTAGTAGTAGTTGTTGTTATTATTGTAGTAGTTGTGGTACTAATTATAGTAGTAATAATAGTTGCGGTAGTAGTAGTAGTAGGAGTGGTTGTAGTAGAAGTGGTGGTAGGAGTAGTAGTATTAGTAGTAATAGGAGTGTTAGGAGTGGTAGTAGTAGCTGCAGAGTTGTTGTTGTTGCCGTTGTCGTATATATAGTAGTAGCTATAAAATTATTCTTGCAGTAGTCCTAGTAGTAGTCATACTATTAGTACTAGTGTTAGTACTAGTAGTAGTACTAGCAGCAGCAGTAGTAGTAGTAGTAATAGTTGTAGCAGCATCATCAGCAATTGTAGTAGTCGTAGTCATAGTAGTAGTATTTGTAGCAGTAGTAGTAGTAGGAGGAGGAGTAGTAGTAGGAGCAAAAGTAGGAGTAGTAGTAGTAGCAGTAGTAGTAGTGGCAGTAGTTGTAGTAGTAGTAGTTGTTGTTGTTGTTGTTGTAGTAGTAGTAGTAGTAGTAGCAGTAGCACTAGGTGTAGTAGTTGTAGTAGTAATAGTAGCAATGGTAATAGTAGTATTAGTGGTATTAGTAGGAGTTGGAGTTGGAGTAGTAGTACGACTAGTAGTAGTTGGAACGGTGGTATTAGCGGTAGTACTAGTGGTAGAAGTTGTAGTAGTATTTATAGCCTCAGTAGTAGTAGTACTAGAAGTAATTACAGCAGTACTAGTATTTGCAGTCGCAGTAGCAGTTGTAGTAGTAGTAGAAGAAGTAGCAGTAGTAGCAGTAGGAGCAGTAGTAGTTGCAGTAGCAGTAGCAATAGTAGTAATGGTAGTAGTAGCAGAAGAAGTAGAGGTAGTAGTAGTATTAGTAATAGTTGTCAAAGTAGTTGTAGCATTAGTAGCAGCAGCACTAGTAGTAGATGTAGTAGCAATAGTCGTAGTAGTAGTGGTAGTTGTTGTAGCATTAGTAGAAGTACTAGCAGTAGCAGTAGCAGTAGTAGGAGCAGCAGCAGCAGCAGCAGTAGTAGTAGTAGTAGCGGCAGCAGCAACTATAGTAGTAGTAGTAGTAGTCACAGTAGTAGCAGTAGGAGTAGTAGTAGTAGTAGTAGTAGCAACCATAGTTGTAGCTGTAGTAGTCGTAGTGGTAGTAAAAGTCGTAGTTGGTGTTGTAGTAGTTGTAGTTGTAGTAGTAGTTGTAGCAGAAGAAGTAGCAGTAGTAGTATTAGTTGTTGTTGTTGTTAAAGTAGAAGTGGTAGTACTAGGAATAGCAGTAGAAGTAGCAGCAGGAGTACAAATAGTAGTAGTAGTAGTAGTTGTTGTTATAGAAGAAGTAGTAGTCATAGTAGTAGTGGTCTATAGCACTAGGAGCACTAGTAGTTGTAGTAGTAGAACCAATGGCAGTCTTGGTAGTGGTAGTAGTAATAGTAGTTATACTAGTAGCATTAGTAGTAGTAGTAGAAGTAGTGCTAGTAGTAGTAATAGTAGTAGTAGTAGTAGTAGTAGCAATAGGAGTACTAGTAGTCATAGTAGTAGAAGCAGTTGTTTTAGTTGTTGTACTTGTACGTGTAGTAGTTGTAGTTGAGTAGCAGTAGTAGCAACAGGAGTAGTAGCAGTAGGAGTAGCATTAGGAGTAGTAGTAGCAGCAGCAAGAGTTCTAGTAGTAGCAGCAACAACAACAACATTAGCCGTAGTAGTTGTAGTAGTATTTATACCAGTAGTACTAGTAGCAGCAGCAGTAGCGGGAGTAGGAGTAGTAGTAGTAGCACTAGTATTTGTAGTAGTAGTAGGATTTGTAGTAGTAGTAGTTAGAGTAGGAGAAGTAGAAATAGGAGGAGTAGTAGTAGTAGTAGCATTAGTAGTAGTAGTAGTTGTAGTACTAATAGCGACAGTAGTAGTAGTAACAGAAATAGTAGCAGTTGGAGTAGTAGTTATACAAGTAGTAGTATTCATAGTTGTAGTAGCAATATCAGTACTAGCAGTAGTAGTAATCGTAGCAGTAGTAGCAGTTGTAGTATTAGTAGTTGTGGTAGTAGTTTTAGTAATAGTGGTAGTAGTGGTAGTAGCAGCCATACTACTAGTAGTAGTGGTAGTAGTAGGGGTAGAAGGAGTAGTAGTAGTGATAGTAGTAGTTGTTGTAGTAGTAGTAGCAGTAGCAATTGTTGTAGTAGTAGTTGCGGTAATACTAGTAGTAGTAGTTGTCGGAATGGCAGTAGTAGTAGTAGGAGTAGTAGTAAGAATAGTAGTAGGAGTACTAGTAGTAGTACTAGTTGTAGTTGTAGTAGTTGTAGTTGTAGTAGTTGTAGGAGTAGTAGTAGGAGTTGTGGTAGTAGTAATAGTGCTAGCTAGAGTAGTTGTAGTAGTAGTACTAGGAGTAGGAGTAGTAGCAGTTGTTGTAGTAGTAGTAGTAGAAGCAATAGTAGTAACAATAATAGTAGTAGTTGTTGTTGTAGTAGCAATATTAGTAGTAGTAGTACAAGGAGTAGTTGTAGGAGTAGGAGTAGTAGCAGTGGTTGTAGTAGTAATTGTGGCAGTAATATTTGTAGTAGTTGTAGTAGCAGTAGCAGTAGTTGTTGTGGTAGTAGTGATTGCGGTACTAATAGTAGTATTAGTAGCAGTACTAGTCGTATTAGTAGTAGTAGCAGCAGTAGCAGCAGTCGTAGTAATAGTAGTATTACAAGTAGTATTAGTAGTTGTAGTAGTAGTAGTAGTATTAGTAGTAGTGGAGGAGTAGTAGTAGTCGTAGTAGGATTGGTAGTTGGGGTAGCAGTAGTAGTATTGGTAGTAGTAGTAGTAGTAGTAGTAGTATTACTAGTAATAGTAGTAGTGGTAATAGTCATTGTAGGAGTTGGAGTAGGAGCAGTAGTAGTAGTCATAGTTGGAGTAGTGGTACTAGTAGTAGTTGCAGTTGGAGTCATACCGGGAATAGTAGCAATAGTAGTTGTAGTACTGGAAGTAGTAGTAGTAGTAGTATTAGGAGCCACAGTGGCAGTAGTAGTAGTAGCAGTAGTAATGGCAGTTGTAGTAGCAGTAGTAGTAGTATTTGTAGTAGTAGTAGTTGTAGCAGCAGCAGTCGTAGTAACAGTAGTTGTAGTAAAAGTAGTAGTTATAGCAGTAGTAGTAACAGTAGTAGCAGTTGTTGTGCCAGCAGTAGCAGCGACAGCAGCAGTAGTAGAAGTAGCGATGGTCATAGCAGCAGTGGTACTAGTAGTAGTAGTAGTAGTAGTAGTAGTCATAGTAATAGTAGCAGCCATAGCAGCAGCATCAGTAGTAGTAGTAGTAGTAGTAGTAGTAGTAGTAGTAGTAATAATAATAATAGAAGTAGTGGTAGTAGTAATAATAATAGAAGTAGTTGTAGTAGTAGCAATAGCAGCAGCAGTAGTAGTAGTAGAAGAAGCAATAGTAGTAGTATAGCAGCAGCAGTAGTGGTAGATGTAATTGTTGTGGTAGTAGTTGTAGTAGTAGGAGGAAGAGTAGCAGTAGTAGTAGTAGTAGTACTAGTAGTAGTTGTTGTTGTCGTTGTTGTAGTTCCTGTATTAGTTATAGTAGTAGTAGTAGTAGTAGTAGAAGTGGTAGAAGTAGTAGTAGTAGTAGATGTACTAGTAGTATGAATGTTAAGAGCAGTAGTAGTAGTAGCAGTTGTAGTAGTACTAGAAGTAGTAGTGCTAGTTGTAGTAGTAGTATTCATCATAATTGTAGTCGCAGATGTAGTAGTATTAGTGGTTGTTGTTGTTATTGTAGTAGTAGTAGCAACAACAGTATTGGTGTTGATTGTAGTAGTAGTAGTACTAGTAGTAGTAGTGGTTGTTATAGTAGAAATAGAAGTAGTAGCAGTAGTCGTGGTAGTAGTAGTAGTACTAGTAATAGTAGGAGTAGGAGTAGTAACAGAAGTAGGAGTAGTAGCAGTAGTAGTAGGTTTTGCTACTATCGTAGCAGCAACATTGGTAGTAGTTGTAGTAGTAGCGACACTAGTAGTACTAACAATAGTAGTAGAAGTTGTTGTTGTTGTTGTTGTAGTAGTAGTAGTAGTAATACTATTAGTCGTAGTAGAAGTAGTAGTAGTACTAAAAGTTATTGTAGTGGTAGTTGTAGGAGTAGCAGTGCAAGTAGAAGTAGTAGTAGTAGTAGTGCTAGAGTTAGTAGTTGTAATAGGCGTTGGCGTTGGAGTAGGGGTTGTGGCACAAGCATTGGTAGTAGTAGTAGTAGTAGGGGGAGGAGGAAGAGTAGTAGGAGTAGAGATAGATGTAGTAGCTGTAGCAGCAGTAATAGTAGAACTAGTTGCAGTTGCCGGAGGAGGAGTAGTAGTTGTAGCAATAGTGGTCGTAGCAGTAGTAGTCGAAGCAATAGTATCAGTAATAACCGAATTAATAGCAGTAGTAGGAATAGTAGTTGTAGTAGCGGTAGTAGTGGTGGTAATAGTAGTAGAAGTACTTGTACCAATAGTAGTAGTAATATTAGTGGTAGTAGTAGTAGTAGCAGTAGTACTAGTACTAGTAGTAGCAGCCGTAGGTGTAGAAGTAGGTGTAGTAGTAGTGGTGGTACTAGTAGTAGTAGTAGTAGCAGTAGTACGAGTAGGAGTAGGAGTAGTGGTAGCAATAGTTGGAGTAGGAGTAGTAATAGTAATGGCAGGAGCAGACGTAGGAGTAGTAGTAGTAATTGTTATTGTTGTTGTTGAAGTAAAAGTAGTATTAGTTGTAGTAGCTGTAGTAGTAGTAGTATTAGTTGTAGTAGTATTAATAGTTGTAGTAAGGGTAGGATTGGGAGTAATAGTAATTGTGGTGGTAGTTGTAGTAGTTGTAAGAGTAGTAGTAGCAGTAGGATGTAGGAGTAATAGAAGTTGTACTAGTGATAGAAGTAGTAGCAGTAGTAGCAGCCGCAAAAGTAGTAGTTGCAGTAGTACTAATAGATATAGTACTAGTAGTGGTTGTAGCAAAAGGAGTAGTAGTGGTAATAGTAGTAACAGTAGTAATAGTAGTAGTAGTAGCAATAGTTATGGTAGCAGCAGCAGTAGTAGCAGTTGTAGTAGTTGTACTGGTCGGTGGAGTGATTGGAGTGGGAGTTGGAGTAGGAGTGGTAGTACGAGTAGTAGTAGTAGTAGTAGTACTAGTGCGAGTAGTAGTTGTAGAAGTAGCAGTAGTAGTAGTAGGAGTTGTACTAGTAGTAGTAATAGTAGCGGTAGTAATTATAGTAATAGGAGTAGTAGTTGTAGAAGTAGTACTAATAGTAGTAGTAGTAAACGTACTACTAATAGTAGTAGTAGAAGTAGTTGTTGCAATAGTTCTACTAGTAGTAGTAATAGTTGTACTAGTAGTTGTAGGTGTAGAAGTGGCAGTAGGAGTTGGAGTAGGAGTAGTAGTTGTTGTTGTAGCAGTACTAGTTGTAGTAGTACTAACAGTAGAATGAGTACAGTAGGAGTAGGAATACTTGTAGCAGTTGTAGGAGTAAGAGTTCTTGTAGTAGTGGTTGAAGCAGGACTAGTAGTAGTAGTTGTTGTTGTCGTTGTTGTCGAAGTAGAAGTAGTGTTAGTAGTAGTTGTTGCTGTAATAGCAGTATTAGTTGTTGTAGTAGTAGTAGTAGTAGTAGCAGTCTCAATGGTAGTATTTGTCGTCGTCGTAGTAGTAGTAGTAGTAGTAGTAGTAGGAGTTGGAGTAGGAGCAGTTGTACTAGTAATAGAGGTAGTAGTAGCAACAGTTGCTGCAATAGTAGTATTTTTCATAGTAGTAGTATTGGTAGTAGTAGCAGCAGCAGCAGTAGTAGCAATAGAAGTAGTTGTGGTAATAGTAGTTGCAATAGTAATAGTAGTAGCAGTGGTAATAGTAGTAGTAGAAACATTAGTAGTGGTAGCAGCAGTAGAAGTAGTAGCAATAGCAGTAGGAGTAGTTGTTGTTGTAGTAGTTGTAGTAGTTGTAGTTGTCGGAGGAGTGATAGGAGTAGGAGTTGGAGTGGGAGTGGCCGTACAAGTTGTAGAAGTTGTAGTACTTGTAGGAGGAGTAGTAGTAGTAATAGCAAGAGTAGGAGTAGTAGTAGTAGTAGTAGTTGGAGGAGGAGGAATAGTTGTAGTAGTAGTCATAGGAGTAGGAGTACGAGTGGTAATAGGAGTAGTATCAGTAGCAATACTAGTAGTAATAGGAGTGCTCGTAATAGCAGTAGTTGGAGTTGTAGGAGTAGTAGGCGTAGTAGCAACAGTAGTAGCAGCAGTAGTAACAGTAATGGTAGTAGTTGTAGTTGGAGTACTAGTAGTAGTAGTTGTTGTAGTAGTAGCAGCAGCAGTAGCAGCAGTGGTAGTAGTGGTCGCAACAGTAGTACTAGTAGAAGTAGTAGTAGTAGTAGCAGCAGCAGCAACAGAAGTCATAATAGCAGCTGTAGTAGTAGTATTGGGAGCAGTAGAGGAGTAAGAGTTGGAGTTCGAGTGGTAGTAGCGGAAGTAGTAGTACTTGTAGTTTTAGTTGCACTTGTAGTAGGAGCAATAATAGTAGTATTATAGGAGCAACAGTAGTAGTAGTGGTAGAAGTAGTAGTTGTAGTCTAGTAACAGTAGCAGTCCAAGCAGCTATACTAGTAGTAACAGTTGTAGTAGTAGTAAAATTAGTAGTAGTAGGAGTAGTAGAAGTAGTAGTAGAGGTAGTAGTGGTTGGAGTAGTAGCCGTAGTAGTAGTAGCAGGAGGAGTTGTAGTTGTTGTTGTTGTTGTTGTTGCAGTAATAGTAGTAGTAGCAGTTATAGTAGCAGTACTATGAGTAGTAGTAATTCTAGTAGCAGCAGTAATAGTAGTTGTAGGTTTGTGAGTAGGAGTTGGTGTATGAGTAATAGTAGTAGGAGTAGTACAATTAGAAGTAGTAGTAGTAGGAGTAGTAGTATTAGTAGTAGTAATAGTAATAGTCTTAGTAATCTTAGTAATTATAGTAGTTGTACTTGGAGTTGCAGCTGTAGCTGCAGCAGCAGTAGAAGTTGATGTAGTAGTAGCAATACTAGTAGTAGTGGTAGTAGTTGCAGTAGCAAGAGCAGTAGTAGTAGTAGTAGTAGAAGTCGTCGTAACAGTAGTTGTAGTAATAGTAGTAAAAATAGTAGTAGTTGTTGTTGTTGTTATATTAGTAGTAATAGTAGGAGCACTAGTAGTAGTAATAGCAGTAGTCGCAGTAGTAGTAGGAGGAGGAGGAGGAGGAGGAGTAGGAGTAGCAATAGAAGTAGTATTAGTAGTGGCAGTAGCAGTAGTCGTTGTAGCAGTAGTAATTGTAATAATAGGAGTTGTAGCTATAGTAGTTATCGTAGTAGTAGTAGTAGTAGTTATTGTTGTTGTTGTTGTTGTGGTTGTCGTTGTAGCAGCCTTCATAGTAATAGGCGTAGTAGTACTATTAGTGGTAGCAACAGTAGTAGTAGTAGCAGCAGCAACAATAACAGCATCAGCAGCAATAGCAGTAGTAGCGGTAAGAGTAGCAGTAGTAGTAGTAGGAGTAGTAGTAGTAGTTGTTGTAGTAGTTGTTGTTGTTGTAGTAGTAGTAGTAGTAGTAGTACTAGTAGTAGTAGAAGAAGCGCAAGAATTAGTAGTAGTAGAAGTACTAGTAGTAGAAGAAGTAGTAGTTTTTGAAGTAGTAATAGTGGTAGTAGTAGTAGTAGTAGTAATAGTAGAAGTAGTTGCAATAGTAGTGTAGTAGTAGTAGCAGTAGCAGTAGTTGCAGAAGTAATGTAGTATTAGTAGAAGCAGTAGTAGAAGTAGAGGTAGTAGTAGTAGTAGCAGGAGTAGTAGTACTAGTAGTAGCATTAGTAGTAGTAGTACTATTAGTAGCCATTATATTAGTAGTATTAGCACTAGTAGCAGTAATAGTAGTAATAATAGTAGTAGTAGTACTGGTAGTAGTAGTAGTAGTAGTAGCAGTAGTAGTATTCGAGGTAGTAGTAGTAGTAGTAGTAGTCGTTATGGTCATAGTAGTAGTAATAATAATAGTAGCTGTAGTAGTTATAATAATAGCAGTAGTAAAACTACTGCTGCAGCTACTACTACTGCAGCTACTACTACTATAACTGCTACTACAGCTGCTACTGCTACTTCTACTACAACTGCTACAACAGCGACTACTACTACTACTACTACACTACTACATCTTCTGCTATTGTTGCTACTACTAGTGCTACGACTGCTGGCACTACTGCTGCTGCAACTACTGCTTTTGCTCTTATAACTACTACTGCTGCTGCTGCTCTTGCAACTAATGCTAGTACTACTACAATAACCACCACCACTACTACTATGTGTATTACTACTTCCACTACAACGACAACAGCGACAACTTCTTCTTCTACAACTGCAATTACGATTACTACTACTGTTGCTGCTAGTACAACAGCGAGTACTACTACTACTACAGCTATTTTACTACTACTGTTACTAAGAATACTACTGTAACTACTACTACTACTACTTGTACTACTAGTCCTACAATTACTAGTACTACTATTACTACTACTACTATCACTACTACAAGTACTACTACGACTACTTCCTTGATTACTACTACTACAACTACTATTACAACTAGTATTACTACTACTACAACTGCAACTATAACTACTATTACTACTACTAATAGCACAATTACTGCTGCTGCTACTACTACTATCACAAATACTACTACTAGTATGACTAGTACTGCTATTGCTACTACAGTAACAACCACTATTACTACTGTTACTACTACTACTACAACAACTATTATAGCTGCTACTTCTATGACTTCTACTGCTACTTCTATTACTACTGTTACTACTACTTCTTTTACTGCTACTCCTACTACTACTCCTACTTCTACTACTACAACTACTATTACTATTAGGACTACTATTGCTACTTCTGCTACTACTGCTACTACTAATACTGCTATTACTACTACTACTGCTACTAATGCTTCAATAACAACAACTACTACTTCTACAACTACTCCTATGCCTATTACTACATCTACTGCTACTGCTACTACACTGCTACAACTACAAATACTACTAATACAACTACTACTACTATAGTTGCTTGTAAGACGACTACTAGAACTACTACCGCTACTTCTACTACTACTACTACTACTGCTACTACAACTACTACAACTACTAGTACAACTAGCACTACTACTACAACAACAACTACCGCTACTACTACTACTTTTGCTGCTACTACTACTGCTGCTGTTGCTGCTGCTGCTATCGCCTCTACTACTTGCACTACTGCTGCTAGTTATACTACTGCTACTACTGCATTTACTGCTACTACTAGTGTGACTATTGCAATTGCTAGTACTATTACTACTACTAATGCTACGACCGCTACTCCTGCTACTTCTACCACAACTACTACTGCTGCTGCTATTGCTGCTACAATTGTTACTACTATTGCTACTACTGCATCTACTACCACTACTAGTGTGACTATTGCACTTGCTACTACTATTACTACTACTAATGCTACAACCGCTACTCCAGCTACTTCTACTGCTACTACAACTATTATTTTCACAAATACCACTACAACTTATACTACTAATACTACTACTACAGCTACTAATGCTGCTACTGCTTTTGCTGCTACTTCCATGACTCCTCCTCCTACTACTACTTCTACAACTACTACTTCTACTCCTACTACAACAAGTACTGTTACGACCACTACTACTACTACTACTGATGTTGCTACTATGACTAGTACTACTTCTAGTATTGCAACTTCTGCTATTACCAATACTTCTATTCCTACAGCTACTATTCCTGCTACTATTACGGCTTCTGCTACTATTACTACTACTGCTACAACTACAACTGCTTCTACTACTATTACTGCTATTGCTACAACTATAACTGCTTCTTCTACTACAACTACTACTAATATTATTGCTACGACTACTACTACAACTACTGCTACAAAAACAACTGTTACTACTTTTGCTGCTGCTGCTGCTGCTGCTACTACTACTACAATTTTTTCTGCTGCAACAACTACTACTGCTACTACTGGTGCTGCTAATTCTACTACTACTTCTTCTCCTGCTAGTACAACTGCTTGAACCACTACTACTATTACTGTTACAACTACTACTCCTCCTCCTACTGCTACTACTACTAGTACTACTATCGCTACTACTACTTCTACTACTACAACTACTAATACTACTACTACTACTAGTACTACTACTAGTACTACTACTACTGAGGCTCGTACTACTACTACTACTATTACTGAAGCTAGTACTACTACTACTATTACTACTACTACTACTACTACTACTACTACTACTACTACTACTACTATTGCCACTACTTCTGCTACTACCACTACTGGAACTGCTATGACTGCTACTCCGACTACTACTACAACTATTACTTCAACCACTGCTACAGCTGCTCCTACGGCTTTTGCTACTATGGATGCAATTGCTACTACTACTACGACTACTGTTACTATGACTGCTACTACAGATACTACTACTACAACTCTTATTACTACTACTACTACCATTACAACAAATACTACAAATGCTACAATTGATTCTGCTACTACAACAACTACTATTACTACTACTACCACTGCTGCTGCTGCTACTACTACTATTTGCTACTAATAATGCTACTGCTGCTACTACTACTATTACTACTACTATATACTACTAAAACTACAGCTACAACAACGACGACAGCTGCTACTGCTACTGCTACTATAACGACTATACTACTGCTACAACACTACTACGTTTTCTGTTGTTGCTACTACTAGTGTTGTTAAAACTACAGTTGCTGCGACTGCTGCCACTACTATTGCTATGATTGCTGCTGCTCTTGCAACTACCAATGCTAGTACTACTACAATGACCACCACTACTATTACTATGAGTATTACTACTTCTACTACAATGACAACCACGACAACTTCTTCTTCTACTATTGCAATTACTGCTGTTGCTGTTGCTGCTACTACTACAACTGCTACTAGTATTGCTGCTGCTGCTGCTACTAAGAATACTACTACAACTACTACTACTACTACTACTTGTACTACTAGTACTACAATTACTAGTACTACTATTACTACTACTACTACTATCACTACTACAACAACAACAACAACAACTACTACTACTACTACTACTACTAGTATTACTAGTCCTACAACTGCAACTACAACTACTACTATTAATAGCACAACTACTGCTGCTACTAGTACTACTACTACTATTACAAATACTACTACTAGTATGACGAGTACTTTTACTACTACTATAGCAACTACTACTATTACTACTACTATTACTACTACTCCTACAACTACTATTATTGCTAATACTCTATTATTACTACTCCTGATGCTACTACTACTACTACTACAACTATTACAGCTACTACTTCTACTACTTCTACCGCTACTTCTATTACTACTGCTATACTAGTTCTTCTACTGCTACTCCTATGTCTATTACTACAACTCCTACTACTACTATGACTACTATTCCTACTGTTGCTACTACTGCTACTATTACACCTATTGCTACAACAACAACAACTACTACTACTACTAATGCTTCAATAGCAACTACTACTACTACTACAACTACACCTACGCCTATCACTGCATCTACTACTCCTACTACTACACTACTACTAATAATACAACTACTATTGCTATAGTTGCATGTAAGACGACTACTAGAACTACTACCGCTACTACTACTACTACTAATAGAACTACTACTGCTATAGTTGCATGTAAGATGACTACTAGAACTACTATCGTTACCGCTACTACTACTACTACTACTACTACTACTTGTACAACTACTACAACTACTAGTACTACTAGTACTACTAGTACTACTATAACTACTGCTGCTACTACTACTATTCTTGCTGCTACTACTACCACTGCTGTTGCTACAGCTACTATTGCCTCTACTACTCCTACTACTTGCACTACTGCTACTAGTTATACTACTGCTACTACTACATCTACTACTACTACTAGTGTGACTATTGCAATTGCTACTACTTTTACTACTACTAAAGCTACTACCGCTACTCCTGCTACTTCTACTACAACTACGACTGCTACTGCTACAATTGTTACTACTACGGCTACCACTGCATCTACTACCACTACTAGTGTGACTATTGCAATTGCTACTAATATGGGTACTACTAATGCTACTATCGCTGCCACTTCTACTACAACTACTGTTGCTGCTGCTGCTACTACTGCTACTGCAACAATTGATACTACTATGGCAACTACCAGTACTACTACTGCTACTGCTACTCTGACTACAACTACTACTGCTACTTCTACTACTTCTGCTGCTATAGCTACTACTACTGCTAGTACCATTGCTACCACTTGTGCTGCTACTACTACTACTATTACTTCTGCTGCTACTACAACTGCTTGAACCACTACTACCATTACTGTCACAACAACAACAACAACAACTACTTGGGCTACTACTACTACTAATGTTGTTGCTGCTACTACTACTACTACTATTACTAGTACTACTACTACAACTGCGACTACTACTACTACTACTGATACTACTACTACTATGACTACTTCTACTACCACCACTACTAGAACGAATACGACCGCTACTCCGGCTACTGCTACAACTATTACTTCAACCACCGCTACTGCTACTCCTACAGCTTCTGCTACTACAACCACAATTACCACTACTACTGCTACTGCTACAGTTACTATGACTACTACTATAGATACTACTACTACTGCTATTATTACTACTACTGCTGCTGTTACAAAAAATACCACAAATGATATAATTGATTCTGCAGGTACAACAACAACTACCACTACAGCTGCTACTACTACCACTACTACTACTATTGCTACTAATAATGCTATTGCTACTACTAATGTTGCTGCTGCTATGGCTACTACTACTAAAACTACCGCTACAACAATGACTACAGCTACTATAGTTATTGCTACAACAACTACTACTACGGTGACTACTACTACTACTACTACACTACTAATTCTTATGCTATTATTGCTACTACTAGTGCTACTACAACTATAGTTGCAGCGATTGCCGCCACTACTACTGCTACTACTACAGATCCAGCTCTTATAACTACTACTACTGTTGCTGCTCTTGCAACTACCACCACTAGCACTACTACAATGACCACTACTACTACTACTATGAGTATTATTACTTCTACTACAACGATGACAACAACTTCTTCTGCTACTACTACTATTGTTACTTCCACTGTTACTGCTACTACTACTACTTCTGCTTTTACTACTACTACTGCAACTACTACTACTAGTAGTACTAGTACTACAATTACTAGTACTACTATTACTACTACTACTATGATAACTACTACTACTACTACGACTTTTACTACTACTACTACTACCACTACTGTTACAATTACAACTGTGACTACAACAACAACAACTACTACTACTACTACTTCTTCTATTGCTACTTTTTCTACTACTCCGACGACTACAACTATTACTACAACAACTACTACTGCTACTTATATTACTACTGCTACTACTACATCTTGTACTGCTACTCCAACTACTACTCCTATGACTACTACTACTATAACTCCTACAACTATGAGGACAACTGTTATTACTGCTGCTACTACTGCTACTACTACTGCTACAATCACTACCACTGCTACTACTACTACTACTAAGGCTTCAATGATAGCTACTACTACTTCTACAACTACTCCTATGCCTATTACTACATCTACTACTACTACTACTACAACAACAACAACAACAACAACTACTACTACTACAACTACTACTGCTACAGTTGCTAGTAAGACAACTACTAGAACTACTACTACCGCTACTACTACCACTATTACTACTACTACTAAAATTACTACAATTACTAGTACTACTAGTACTACTACTACTGTTACAAGTACTACTACTACTACCACTGTTGCTACTGCTGCTGCTGCTGCTGCTGCTGCTACTAATGCCTCTGCTCCTTCTACTACTTGCACTACTACTACTACTTATACTACTACTGCTGCATCTATTACTACCACTACTACGACTATTGCAATTACTACTACTATTTCTACTATCGCTACTCCTGGTACTTGTACTACAACTACTACTGCTGCTGCTGCTACTGCTACAATTGTTACTACTATGGCTACTACCACTACTACTATTGCTACTGCTTCTATGACTACAACTACTATAACTCAACAACTACTAGTACTTCTGCTACTTTTGCTGTTGCAACTACCACTACTGCAGGTACTACTGCTACTACTGGTGCTGCTAGTACAACTGCTTGAACCACTACTACAATTAATGTTGCAACAACTACTACTGCTCCTACTACTACTACTACAACTACTACTTAGGCTACGATAACTACTACTACTAGTACTAGTACAACTACTGCCACTACTACTACTACCACTACTACGAATACTACTACTACTACTACTGCTACTACTACTACTATTGAGGCGGCTACTACTACTAAGGCTACTACTATTGCTATTACTAGTACTACTACTACTACTACGGCGACCACTACTACTACTACTAATACTACTAATACTACCACTACTTCTACTACTACCATTACTAGACTGAATACGACTGCTACTTCGGCTACTACTACAACTATTACTTCAACCATTGCTACTGCTACTCCTACGACTTCTCCTGCTACAACTATAATTACCACTACTACTGCTACTGCGACTGTAACTATGACTGCTACTACAGATACTACTACTGCTGCTACTATTACAATAAATACTACAATTGCTACAATTGATTCTACAGCTACAACAACAACAACTACTGGTGTGCTACTGCTACCACTACTACTACTATTGCTACTAACAATGCTACTAGTACTACTACTACAACTGCTGCTATGGCTACTACTACTACTAGTAAAACTACAGCTACAACAACGACTGTAGTTGCTACTACTACTACTACAACAACTAATACTATAGCAAGAACAACTACTACTACAACACTACTACTTCTTTTGCTATTGTTGCTACAACTAGTGCTACTACAACTACAGTTGTTGCGACTATTACCACTACTACGATTACTGCTCCTGCTCTTGCTCTTACAACTACAACTGCTGTGGCTGCTCTCGCAACTACCCCTACTAGTATTACTACAACGACCACTACTGCTACTACTATGAGTATTACTACTTCAACTACAACGACAATAGCAACTTCTTCTGCTACTACTAGTACTACCGCTACTGCAGCTGCTACTGCTACAACTGCTACTACTACTACTACCGCTTCCACTACTACTATTGCTACTACTAATACTACTACTACTACTACCACTACTACTACTTGTGCTACTAGTACTAAAATTACTAGTACTACTATTACTACTACTACTATGACTACTACAACTACTACTACAACAACAACAACTACTACTACAACAACAACAATAACTACTACTATTGCAACTCCTACAACTGCTACTACAACAATTACTACTACTAATAACACCACTACTACTGCTACTACTACTACTACTATTACAAATACTACAACAACTATGACTACTACTTTTACTACTACTACTGCAAGTACTACTATTACTACTACTTTTACAACTACTATTATTGCTAATACTACTATTATTACTACTCCTAATGCTACTACTACTACTACTACTACTACTACTACTACTACTACTACTACTACAACAACAACAACAACAACGACGACGACAACAACAACAACTACTACTACTGTTGCTGCGGCTGCTGCTGCTGCTGCTACTACTACTACTACTACTATTACAACTACTACTTCTACTACTTCTACTGCTACTTTTTCTACTACTCCTACGACTACAACTACTACAACAACAACTACTGTTGTTGATACCACTACTACCACTGTTACTTCTATTACTATTGCAACTACTACTTCTTCTACAACTACTCCAACTTCTAGTCCTACTACTACTACTACAACTCCTACTACAACTACGACTACTATCACTACGGCTGCTACTACTGCTACTTCTAATACTGCGACTATTACTACTACTACAGGTACTACTACTACTAATTGTTCAATAAAAAATACTACTACTTGGACAACTAGTCCAATGCCTATTACTAGATCTACTACTACTACTAC
>RXID01002731.1:5000-11081 GCA_005019695.1 Trichopus zeylanicus subsp. travancoricus | reverse complement strand
CTATTAATACTGCAACAAGTACTACAACTACTACTACAACCAATACTATTATTACTACTACTACTATGAATACTACTACTGCTACAACAACAACAACAACTACAACTAATGCTAATACTGCTACTGCTGCTATTACTCTTACTACTACTAATACTACTACTACTATTTCTACTACTACTACTACCACTACTTTTACAATGACAACAACAACAACAACTACTACTACTACTCCTCTACTACTGCAACTGCTACTTCTGCTGCGCCAACTACGACTACTACTATGACTTGTACTCCTACTACTACTTCTACTACTACAACTCCAACTAATACAACAACAAAAACTACTACTGCTCCTACTACTACTCCTATTACTACTATTACTACCACCACTAATACTACTACTACTAATCCTACACCAACTCCTACTCCAACTTCTATGGCTACTACTACTTCTGCAACTAATCCTACAACTGCAACTACTACTTTTACTACTACTAGTCCTGCTGCTACTACTACTACTCCCACTCCAACTCCTACTCCTACTACAACTAGTGCTAGTACTATTACTACTACAATAACTATTGCCACTGCTATAACTACTACTACTATTACTACTACTACCACAACTCTTACCCCTATTTCTACTACTACTACGACTACTACTACTAGTACTACTATTACTACCACTACTACTATAACTACTACTGTTGCTACAAAAATAGAAACTACTAGTATTACTACAAATACTATTCCTACTACTATTATTACTACTAGTATTGCTACTACTATGCTGCAACTACAACAACTACTACTACTATTACTACTACTACTTCTACATCTACTACTATTACTGCTACTAATACTACTATTCAATTATTTCTCGTACTTCTACCACTACTTGGGTTGCTACATGTGACGGTACTCCTACAACAACTGCTACTAGTAGTACTGTTACTACTGCTACAACTATTACTGCTACTACTACTACTACAACTACTATTTCTGCTAACGCTACCACTACTATGACTGCTACTGCTATGACTACTTCTACTACTTTTATTACTACTAGTACTACTATTACTACAACAACTACTACTACCACAACAACAACTTGTACAGCTACTACTGATTCTGCCGCTACTACTACTACTACTACTACTAATGTTGCTACTACTACTACAACTACTATTGCTACTACTACAGCTACTGCTATTACTACTATTATTGTTGCAACGACTGCTAATACTACTACTACCTCTACTACTACAACTACAGCTACAACAACTATAGCTACAGCTACTATTATTGCTACAACTACTACTACTATAGGGACTACAAATACTACTACAACATTACTACTTTTGCAGCTGTTGCAGCTCCTTCTCGTGCTACCATAACTACTATTGCTATGACTACTGGTACTACTACTACTGCTGCTGCTGCTACTGCAAATACTACTACTATCACTACTACTACTACTACTACAAGTACTACTACAAATACTACTACTACTACTACTCATACTCCTATTACTACTACTAAACAACTACAACAACTACTACTACTACTACAGTTTCTAGTGCTTCTACTATTCGTACTACTACTACAACTACCATTGCTACTATAGACTCTGCTTCTACTGTTGCTACCACTACTACTATTGCTGCTACTTCTACTGCTACTACTACTGCTGCTGCTGCTACTACTACTACTACTACAATTACTGCTGCTATGGCTACTAGTACCACTACTAATTCTACTACTACTATAACTATCGCTACAACAACTACAACTACCGCTACTATTGCTGCTACTACTATTTCTACTACAGTTACTACTACTAATACTACAACACCACAACTTATGCTGGTGTTGCTACTATGAATAGTGCTTCTACAACTACAGTTGCTGCGACCACAGCTACAACTACTGCTACTACTACTGTTACTGCTCTTACAACTGCTACTATTGCTGCTACTACTACTACTACAACTATAGCTGTTGCTGCTGCAGCTACTACTAATACTACTACTGCTGTTGCTGCTGCTACTAATACAACAACTACAACAACTATTGTTGCTCCTACTACAACTATTACTACCACCACTGCAACTACTACTACAACAACTACTACTACTACAACAACAACAACAACAACTACTACTGCTATTACTATTACTATTACTATTACTACTGCAACAATTACAATTGCAATTACTATTACTACTCCTCTAACAACTATTATTATTACTAATATTATTATTATTATTACTACTACTACTACTCCTACTACTCCTACTGCTACTATTACTACTGCAACTATTGCCGCAACTACTTCTACTACTATTACTGCTACTACTTCTACTACTTCAACTATTATTTCTTCTATTATTGCTACTACTGCTACTATTACTATTACTACTACTACTATAGCTGCTGCTTCTACTACTACTGTTGCTACTACTTCCACTTGTACAGTTACTCTTACTACTACCCCTACTATTACTACTACTACTCCTACTACTACTATGACTACTATTACTACTGCTACTACTAATACTACTACTATTACTACTACCACTACTACTACTACTATAACTATAACAACAACTACTATTACTACAACAACAACACCTACTACTTCTACTACTACCCCTACTCCTATTACTACAACAACTACTACTACTGCTACTACTACTACTATTTCCACAACTACTAATCCTACTCATGTTACTATTACTACTACTTCTATGTCTACTTGAACTACTACTACTACTACTACTAGAAAAACTTCTACTACTACTACTACTACTACTACTACTCTACTACTATTGCTGCTGCTACTACTACGACTATAGCTACTGCTACTACTACTACGACTATATCTTCTGCTACTACTACTATTGCTGCTACAACTTCTACTACTACTACTTGTGCTACAACTACTACTACTTCTACAACTATTACTGCTGCTGTTACTACAACCGCTACTACTAATGCCACTATTGCTACTACTACTGAGGCTATTAATATTCGTACTGCTGCCGCTACTACTACTACAACAATGATAACTACTACTATTACTAATGCTACTGTCGTTGCTACTGCTGCTACTTCTACTACTACTACTACTACTCCATCTCCCATTACTTCTACTACTGCTACTATTACTACTGCTTCAGCAATTGCTACTGCTACTACTTTTCCAACTATAACAAGTACTACTACCTATCCTACTACTACCACTCTTGCTGTTGCTACTACTACTACTACTACTACTACTACTTCTTCTTCTTCTACTACTACTGCTGCTGCTGCTACTGCTACTACTTCTACTAGTATTACTGCTACTGTTGCTTCTACTGTGACTACTAATACTACTACTGAAACAACAAATGCTACAACTACTACTACTTTTGTTAAAACTGCTACTACAACTCCTGATACTTGTACCACTACTACTGATGCTGCTGCTACTACTGTTGCTACTACCACAGCTACTACAACTACTATAACTAATGCTTTAACTACTACTACTTCTAGTAATACTGCTGTGACTGCTTCTACTACTACAACTGCTACAACTGCTACTATAGCTACTACTGCTACTACTACTACTACAGATACTGTTGTAATTGCTGCAACTACTGCTACTGCTAGTACTACTATAGCAACTACTGCTACTACTGCTGCTACAACTACTAATTCAAATACAACAACTACAACTCCTGATACTTCTACCACTACTACTGATGCTGCTGCTACTACTGTTACTACTACCACAGCTACTACTACTACTATAACTAATGCTTTAACTACTACTACTTATAGTAATACTGCTGTGACTTCTTCTACTACTACAACTGCTACAACTGCTACTATAGCTACTATAGCTACTACTGCTACTACTACTACTACAGATACTGTTGCAATTGCTACAACTACAGCTACTGCTAGTACTACTACAGCAACTACTGCTACTACTGCTGCTACAACTACTAATTCAAATACAACAACTATACAACTACTAATTCAAATACAACAACTACTACTAATACTACTACCACTAATGCTGCTGCTACTATTGCTGCTATTGCTACGTTTACAACTACTTCTTTTCCTACTTCTACTACTTCTACTACTAGTGCTGTTTCTACAACTACTACTATGACCACTGTTACCACCACTACTACTTGTGCCACTACTACTATTGCTACTGCTACAATTACTACTACTACTACTACTACTACTACTACAATAGCTATAAAGACTACCGGTACTTGTGCTATTACTACTACAACACTACAACTATTGCAACTGTTGCCGCTACTACTAGTTCTAATACAACTACAGTTGTTGCGACTACTGCTACTACTACAGTGGCTTCTACTGCTGCTGCTCTTACAACTACTACTACTAATGCTACTTGAACTACTACTACTGTAGCTACTACTGCTACCACTACTACTCCTACTACTGTGACTACTGCATTAGCTATTACTACTACTATTGCCACTACTATAGCTACTCATAGGGCTACTTCTATAACCCCGGCTACTACTTCTGCTACTACTATTGCTGCTACTACTACTAGTGCAACTACTACTGCTACTACTACTACTACTTCAACTACAACTATTGCTACCACTACTACAACAACAACAACAACAACAGCAACAATAACTCCTACTACTACTATTACTACTACTACTGCTGCTGCTGCTGCTGCTACTACTACTGCTGCTGCTACTACTACTACTACTACTACTACCACCACCACCACCACTACTACGACTACTAGTAGTAGTAGTAGTACTACTACTACTATTGCTACTACTAGTACTACTAATACTACTGCTACGACAACTACTAATACTACTTCTGCAACTACTACTACTAATACTATTACTACTACTACTGCACCTATACCTACTACTACTACTACTACCACTGCTACCAATACTACTACTACTGTTGCTACTACTACTACTACCGCTACTACTACTAATACCACTACTACTACTATTACTACCCCTACTATGGCTACTTCTGCTAATACGACTAGTACTATTATAATAACTACTACTCCTACTGCTACTACTCCTACTTCTACTACTAGTACACCTACTACTGCTACTATTACTAGTCCCACTGCTACTACTACTACTACTACTAATACTGCTACAACTATTTCTACTACTACAACAAATACTACTACTCCTACTACTACTAATACTATGACAACAAATAGTACTACTACTACTACTACTACTACTATTTCTACTACTATGACTACTATTTCTACTACCACTGCTACTACTACAGCAGTTGCAGTGGAAGTAAAAGTTATCCTAGTGGTAGGAGCAACAGCAGCAACAACAGCAGTAGTAGTTATAATAGTAGTAGTAGAAGTTGTAGCAGTAGTAGTAGTGGTAGTAGAAGTAGCAGTAGTAGGAGTAGTACTAGTAGTAGCAGTAGTAGTTGTAGTAGTAGGAGTAGTAGAAGTGGTAGTAGAAGTCATAGTAGAAGTAGCGATTATAATTATTGTTGTTGTTATCGATGAGTAGTTGGACCAGTTATTGTTGTAGTAGTAGTTGTAGTTGCAGCAGCAGTAGTTGTTGTTGTAGAAGTACCTGTAGTTATACGAGGAGTTTTAGGAGGAGTAGTAATAGGAGTAGTAGTAGTTCGAGTTGGGGCAGTAGTAGTAGTAAGAGTCAAAGTAGCAATAGGAGTTGGAGTAGGAGTTAGTAGTACTAGGAGGAGTAGTAGCAGTTGCAGTCGTAGGAGTAGGAGTAAGAATAGTTATAGTTGTTGCAGTAGTAGTAGTCGTAGCAGTAGCAGCAGCAGTAGAAGTAGGAGCAATGGCTATGGTAGAAGTAGTAGTAGTAGTAGTAGTAGCAGCAATAGTGGAAGGAGTAGCAGTAGTAGTAGTTGTGCTAGTATTAATATAGCAGTAGCCATAGTAGCAGTTGTTGTAGTATTAGTAGAAGTAGTAGTAGTAGTAGTAGTAGTAGTAGTAGTAGAAGTAGTAATAGTACTAGTAGTAGTAATAGTAGTAGTTGTAGTAGTAGTAGTAGTAGT
>RXID01002731.1:0-2500 GCA_005019695.1 Trichopus zeylanicus subsp. travancoricus | reverse complement strand
AAAAGTAGTAGTGACGGCGGTAGCTATAATAGTAATAGCAATATTTGCAGTACTAGCAGTAGTAGTATTATCGGAAATAGTAGCAGTAGCAATAATAGTAGTAGTAGTAGTAATGGTAGTAGCATTAGTAGCAGTAGTAGTAGTGGTTATTAGTGGTAGCAGTTGGAGCAGTAGTAGAAGGAGTAGTAGTAGTTGTTGTTGTTGTTGTTGAAGTAGCAGTAAAGGTAGTGGTATTTGTAGTAGTATCACTAGCAGTAGCAATTGTAGTAATACTAGAATTAGTAGTAGTAGTAGCAATAGTAGCAACAATAGAAGTAGTAGCTTTGGTAGTAGTTGCACAAGTAGCAGTAGTAGTTGCCGTAATAGTGGCAATAGTAGTAGTAGCGAAAGTAGTAGTAGTAGTAGTAGCAGTAGTAGTAGTAGAAGCAGTAGCAGTGGTTCTAGTAGTAGTAGTAGTAGCAGAAGTAGTTATAGTATTAGCAGCAGAAGCAAAATTACTACAACTTCTCCTACTCCTGCTTGTGCTATTACTACTACTATTTCCACACCAACATCTACTACCACTTCTCCTAGTCCTACTACTACTACTACCACTACTACTACTACTATTATTACTACTTCCACACCTATGCCCACGCTAGCAACTACTACTACTACTCCAGCTCCTAGTACATCTACTCCTAATCCTACTGTTGTTGCAGCTGCTATTACAACTTCGACTGCTGTAGCTGCTACTTCTACTACTACTACTACTACTACTACTCTACAGCTTCTAGTACTACTTCTACTACTAATACTAATAAAATTACAACTACTTCTACTACTACTGCTACAGCTACTAACAGCTACTACTACTCCTCCTCCTCCTCCTACTACTACTATTACTATTACTACTATTACTACTACCATTACTACTACTACAACTACTACAACAACTACTACTAGTTCTTCTCCTACTACTGCTACTAATACTACTACTACAACTATTACTCCTACTACTCCTACTGCTACTGCTACAACTACTCCTATACCAACTCATACTACTACTATAACTATTAATACAAAATTACTACTATTGCTGCTACTGTTATTTCAACAACTACTACTACAACTGCTACTACTACTCCTACTCCAACTCGTACTACTACTACAGTAACTACTAATACTAAATTACGACTACTGCTGCTACTATTGTTTCTACAACTATTACTACCACAACAATAACAACAACTACTACTAATACTACTATTAATACTACTACTACTACTACTTCTACTACAACAACTATTACTCCAACTCAAAATGATACTATTAGTACTACAACTTTTACTACTACAACAACTACTACACCTACTAGTGCTATTAATACTACTACTACTTCTGCTACTACAACTACAACTCGTGCTGCTACAACTACTGCTACTGCTACTACTACTATTACAACCACTACTACTAATACTATTACTGCAACAACAACTACAACTGCTGCTACTACTATTACTTCGACACTCCAACTACTGCAACTACTACTACTAATACTAATACTACTACTACTACTACAACTATTCCTGCTCCAACTCCTACTACTAATACTTCTAGTCATACCACTACTACTTCTACTACTACTACTACTAGTCCTACTCCAACACCTATTACTACTACAACTACTATGACTACTACCCCAGCTCCGACAACTACTACTCCAATTACGACTGCTACTACTACTACTACTACTACTTCAACCACTGCTACCACTATTTCAACTACTTCTATTCCTACTACTATTTCAACTACTATTCCTACAACTACACCCACTCCAACCTCGACTACTACTGCTACTGCTACTTCTGCTACTAGTATTACTAATACTATTACTACTACTACTGCTGCTACTACTACTGATAAAACTACTCCTACTTTAACAACTACTACTACTACTACTAGGAATCCTAATACCCATACTACCACTGCTACTACTACTACTCTTGCTAATACTACTATTCTAACTACTTCTACCATTCCTACTACTACTACTACTCCTAACCCTGCAACTACTCTTACCACTACTTCTACAACTCCTATTACTGATACTATTGCTAGTACTACTATGATTAAAAGTACTACGATGACTACTACCACCACCACTACTACAAGTATTGCTGCAATTACTACTACTACTGCAGCTACTGCTTCTACTACTTCTACTCCTACTATTGCTACTCTATTATTATTGCTACCAATTCTAATGCTACTCCTCCAACTACTACTGCAACTACGGCACCTACTACCACTACTACTACTTCTATCACTATTGCAACTACTACAACTACAGCTACTACTTCTACTGGTGCTACTACTACTACTACTACAACTACAACTAATATTACTACTACAACAGCAACAACAACAACTACTACTACAACTACTAGTCCTACTACTACTAATAATATTGTTGTGGCTACTACTACTACTACTACTTCTACCATAGCTCTGACTCTTA